>CAXHKU010000237.1:0-132000 GCA_964017125.1 Flabesymbios commensalis
CCTTCTTTACTATGTTTAACTCTATTACCTCTGCATGGTCCCAATTATATTCGGTTTTTCATTTTTTTATTAGCACATTATAATTATATCACCTCTTAAACATGCTAAAGATAAAACGTGGCATCATTCTGCAAGATTTAAAAATAGTGACCACCATTTTTGTCAAATCTGAATAATTTTCACCGATTTGAAGTATGATAAAAATTAAAATAAAATAATTTGGCTGTTAAAGGGTTACCTAACCCTCCAACCCCCCACAGATTTACTAACATTTCATTCACTTTCAGTTGAGGTGACAATTATTGCTGTTTTAATTTCACCTCAAGGGATCAAAATGTCCCGAGTTTAACCATTTAAGCCCTCACGATGCAATAAAGCATCATTTTACATCCATGAAAAAAGACTCTATTTTCCTGTGACTAGGGATTTTAGAGAAGAATTTCCCATGAAACTGTTGTACCAATACATTACAATTTTCTTTAGTTTGCCACCCACTTCAAGTCATCTTAAACCACTACAAGCCGAGAATTGCGACAGCAATTCGCGGCTTGTAGTGGATAAAGGTGACAATGGTAAATTCAGGCTTGAAAGGGTTAGGGTATACATACATATATACATATTTTTATTTACAAATTGGAACAATACAAAATGTAATACAAGGTTCCTCTCGATTTCATGTAACACTCAAGTACAACTCCAACCCTTAAAGTGCCAAGCGTGACTATAGTAGTTAACAAGCCTGACTTTACATTGTCATCTTTATCCACTACAAGCCGCGAATTGCTGTCGCAATTCTCGACTTGTAGTGGATTAAGATGATTTGAAGTGGGTGAAAAATTAAAGAAAATTGCCATGTATTGGTAAACCAGTTTAATGGAAATTTTCATTCTAAAACCCCTAGTTGTAGGAAAATTAGGTCTGTTTTCAGGGAAGTAAGATGATGCTTTAATGCATCGTGAGGACTTAAAGGGTTAATTTGTTTTAGTAGCCAATCAAATCACAGTTACTGTGAATGAAATGAGCGTTTAAACATTAAGATTTGCAAAAAAATATTTTGTCTGTAATTAATCGAATAGGGTATGTGCAAGAGACACACTTTTTATTAGCACATCATGTATCACCTTTTGAAAATGTCAAAGATAAAACGTGGCATCAATCTGCAAGATTTGAAAATAATGACCACCATTTTGTCAAATATGAATAATTTTCACCGACTTAAAGTTGTGGATCGCGTCAGCGAGACACAACTTCAAGTCGGTGAATTCAAATTAAATAATCTGGCTGTTAAAGGGTTATCCTAACCCTCCAACCCCCATAGACTTACACATTTCTTTCACTTTGAGGTGACAATTATCGTGGTTTTAATTTCTCCTCAAGGCATCAAAATGTTCTGATTTTATGACACACTCAGGTATAATATCTTGATAGTTGACAACATAACCCTTACCCCCTAAAGCGCTGAAATAATTTTGTATAAGCCATGGAGACCAAAGGGTTTTTTCAATTTGAAATCATCATAAATGTCCTAGTTAGCTCTTTCTGATTGATTTGAATACCTATGGTATTGGTCTACGTCATAATATATATGTTTACTCTCACAACACGGGGTGACGGGGATCTATTTTTATTTAGACGTCTGGGGACCATCCTACTAAACATCCTTAAATCATTATCATCTTAACTTTCTCTTATTTCCATTACAAAAGTTAAAATCACAAATAAAAGAAAGTTAGGATGATCTTAATTTCAAAATTCTTAGTGGGACGGGCTCCAGAATCTGACGTTTACAGACGTCAGATTCTGACGTCTAAAGTCTATCCCCGCGCTGTAAGGGTTAAACCGCTAAGCGCGACTATAGTCGTTTTTAATCTGTTTTAGCAGCCGATCAAATCACAGTTATTGTGAATGAAATGAAAACATTAATCAAAATATGTGTAAAAGACACAACTTCAAGTTGGTGAAAATGTAAATTATTTAATTTAGCAGTATAAAGTGATAAACTAATTACATAATATAGATAAGCTCGGAAACGCCAACGAGCCAGTCACTTGAAAATGTATTTATCTAAATAGCAAACACTTTTCTAGAACAATAAGTCTATGCAGTTGTGGGGCTATTTGGGACAGTTTTTATTCAATTTCAAGCTTTTTCTATTGGATAATATATATATTTAACATAGTGATGTTTGTAATGTGACATTTAGTTCTAAACAAGTATGTACGGATACATTATGGCAACTTCTTGAGTGCTGCTATTTTACATTTTTTAAACAGTGGTCACATGTCCCAAATAGCCCCACGGTGGGGCTATTTAAGACACCTGCCATCTTTTTGAAATTATTGTAAGTGGCCATAAAGTGGAGCAAACGATCTAACACGTACATTAAAAGAACCATTATGAATCAATGAGGATGTTAGAATCAAAGTCCCTTGTTTTATTACATGTCGATGATGTCACATGCGCATGGTTATGTTAGGAAGTGGAGCGCTCAGTGCACGTGTACCCAGAAATCCAATCTGATTCATGTCACGAGATCCTGAAGGACTTCACGACACTATCTAACACACGCGGGCAACACTGGGCCAGCGTTGGCTCAACGTTGGGCCGGCGTCTTCGACGACGGCCCAACGTTGAGCCAACGCTGATCAAGAGGCTGTTATCAGATAGTTCAGTGTACGGATATGAGTAATTCGTCATCGCGAATAAATCCTTATCAGAGATTTGTGGACCATATTTTCACTCCCTGCTTGTGTCATCACTGTCACGCCACTGTTGGATCTACGGGGTTCAAGGGGGTCCTAGCACCATCTTTCAAAAACTGAATTAAATCAAAATTGCAAAAACGTCAGAATTTGACACACAAATGTAACTTGCGTAGTGTCGAACCAATTGATGGCTGAGAAAACCAATCAACCCTTTCAGTGCAGAATCTGACGTCTGTAGACGACGGATTCTGACGTCTAAAGTGAATCCCCGCACTGAATAAGTAAAATATTTATAATGACCGTAGACCCATAACATAGGTATCCAAATGAAGCGGACAGAGCTAACTAAGACATTTATGATGAATTCAAATTGAACAAAACTCCTTTGTTCTCTTGATTTATATAAAATATTGCAGCGCTTTAAGGTTCAAAATCATTGTTTGACAACTAAACTCACAATTTTCGGCGGGAGGGCAACCAAATTACCAAATTACCCCCCCCCCCCCGGCTCAAAATGTTGTATTCGCCTCTGCCACCCACAAAGTCTACACAGGTCGTCGCTGTGTGTTAGGGCGGGGACTGATGTAGTGGTTACGCCGTATGCCTGTCCCGCCCGAGATTGTGGGTTCTTCCCGGTCTTAAACTAAGACTTAAACGTCCCTTTCACGTCCACTCGTAAAGTTTCAGCAATGCGGGGACCCTACGTGTTTTGGACGCTCCACTTCAGCTTAAATTTTGTGCTCTGCCTCTGTGATCGGTTTTCCTAAACGTTCAGCTCTGTTCTATTTAAATTTTCAGTCATTTAAAGTTGCGTTTCGCTACCGCGATCCACAACTTTAGATAACTTAAAATTATTTGGATTTGTAAAATTAAAAGTCATATCAGTTTCACTGACAAAAAATGAAAAGTATTTTCAATTCTAAAAACTGGCTACAGAAATGAAATGAAATTATAGAAACACTATCATAACAGTTTAGTCGACGTCAGTGTTGATTTATCAAAATCGAATATTTAAAACGACACAATCAGGCTGAAATCATTATAAAATCTGTAATTTTATTTTGGCTTATTATTATGACCATATGATGTCCATAGACTGGAAAGTAGCACGTAGGTTTTTCTATTTTTGTGTTGAGCATTTACCAGTTTAGCGAGCTATAAAGACAATAAAAAGATTGAATGAGATATAAAAATACTGATTTTTTGATGATTTTAGCCTGATTGTGTCGCTTTAATTTAATATTCAATATTTAACTTTGTAAAGTATGTGACTAATTTATTAGTATCGTGTACAAATTACCGGGACGAAATACAGATATGCTTCATGTATTTTAGTCTTAATGTAATTTAATTAAAGTTAAAATGCCACATGGATGATATGTGAAATAAAAACTGCTATGCATTCATTCGTTTTTTTCGATTGTTAGAATTTCGAAAGAAAACTGGATATTCCACTAAGCTAGCGTAAATTCAACATATATACATGAATACAATAATAATATATTAGGCTTATGTTGACATAGTAATTTTGAGAATTTACACATAGTATGTTTGGGTTCTCCCTGGTTTCTTATAAATATTGGTAAAAATATGTTTTTAAAAATCTGTAAATTTTGAAAAATAATGAAATCATGATATGCGGGATTGCTTCAACCCCCCCCCCCCCACACACACACATCTTTTATCTAATGCAGACGGAATAACACGAGCACCATATGTGATTAACTCGTGCACAGGCGGGGTGTCGCGTTCTTGCGACAACCGCGGAATTAGGAAACCTGCACGGAATGCCGACAGAGGAAATACCCCATTACCAGATTATACCCTGGTCCGTGTATGACATTACGTCATTCAGAGTCGACGAGTGGAAACTGGCCTTAGTGGTTGAACCCCCCCCCCCTCCCCTTTGTCCAAACATGATATGGGTGAATTATGCGAGTTTGACACATAAACTAAAAATGCATTGACCCTATCCCGTTTTCTACGGTAGCAGGAAAACAAAATGATAGACCTCTATGTTATCTTGGCAATGCCTTTTAATTTATTTTAAGTAGTAGTCATTTATATTATCGAAAAACCCAGTTTTTATTTTGGCAATGCCACTTAACATGATTTTAGTTGTGTATGCCATACCATGTATATTGTCATATGATTAAAAAAAAATGTACAATCTTTTACACATTTCTATGACAAATAAGTCTGTAATAATTTTTTTTGTCAATAAAATATCTGTATGTCTGTCTGTCTGGTAGCCCAACAATATACCAGCATTGGGTCAGTGCTGCTGTTTGCAGGAAATCACACTGGATGTAACTTTTATAATACAAAACATATTTGCGATTGTTATCTTGCAACCTTATGTTGCTACTTAGAACTGCTTGAGGTCGATGATATTTGAACTTATGGCTCGTTACCGACAGAATAAAACATAAGGTAGAACTCAAAGATCTTCAGATGTGTTCTTTGTTGTGAATAAATGAATGAATGAATGAATGAATGAATGAATGAATGAATTAATTAATTAATTAATTAATTAATTAATGAAATAAACGAATATATGAATGAATATACGAATGCTTAGCGCATGCATGCATGAATGAATGAATGAATGAATGAATGAATGAATGAATGAATGAATGAATGAATGAATGAATGAATGAATGAATGAATGAATGAATGAATGAATGAATAAATGAATGAATGAATGAATGAATGAATGAATGAATGAATGAATGAATGAATGAATGAATGAATGAATGAATGAATGAATGAATGAATGAATGAATGAATGAATGAAATAAACGAATATATGAATGAATAAACGAATGCATAGCGTATGCATGCATGCATGCATGCATGCATGCATGAAAGAATGAATGAATGAATGAATGAATGAATGAATGAATGAATGAATGAATGAATGAATGAATGAATGAATGAATAAATGAATGAATATATGAATGAATATATGAATGAATATACGAATGCATAGCGCATGCATGCATGCATGCATGCATGCATGCATGAATAAATGAATGAATGAATGAATGAATGAATGAATGAATAAATGAATGAATAAATGAATGAATGAATGAATGAATGAATGAATGAATGAATGAATGAATGAATGAATGAATGAATGAATGAATGAATGAATGAATGAATGAATGAATGAATGAATGAATGAATGAATAAATGAATGAATGAAAGAATGAATGAATGAATGAATGAATAAAAAAATGAATGAATGAATGAATGAATGAATAAATGAATAAATGAATGAATGAATGAATGAATGAATGAATGAATGAATGAATGAATGAATGAATGAATGAATAAATGAATAAATGAATAAATGAATGAATGAATGAATGAATGAATGAATGAATGAATGAATGAATGAATGAATAAATGAATGAATGAATGAATGAATGAATGAATGAATGAATGAATTAATGAATGAATGAATAAATGAATGAATGAATGAATGAATGAATGAATGAATGAATGAATGAATGAATGAATGAATGAATGAATGAATGAATGAATGAATTTAGGACACCTTTGTGCACATACCGGCTAAACTAGGCCAGGAGACCCTCCTGCGGATGTGCATATGAGACAAATCAGGTGACACTGCAAGCTCTCCATACACTGGATTCGAAATTCAACCCTCTTTGTTGTGCTGTGGAAAAAATGAGGGGATCTATTAAACATGCTAGGTAGGTACATTTAAATTTACAATACAATCTATATGACCTTCAATAACGTACTTCCCTCAAACCCATGATCGAGATAATGCACTGAATCTATAACGCCGCTGAGCTCTAGCCTATTGGTGAACCTAAAATGGGCTACTTCTGAGAACCTATAGCCTAAGGAGTTATGCGTGTTTGAATTTCTGCAATTAGCTGACGTGGAATTAAATGTCACGAGTGCCACGCGCAGCCATTTACTGACCAGATAAATAATCGATTAACCCACCCGTTGGGCGCTGACTTCTGCATTTCATATTTTCACCTACTTGAAGTTGTGTTTAGAGACCCACAATGTCAAGTCGGTGAAAATTATTCACATACATGTATGTACATTGAATACTGATTTTACCCTCAAGAGAGCCATCATCTGGCGTGTTGATTAAAGAGATATAACGCTTATAGTTGGGAACGGGGGAGGTCAAAGGGTTAAAAGTGGGATCGATTAGCGAGTCAATAGATAGATCGATATCTCACGTGCATGCATAATTATGTGAAACATCGGGACTGGACCGACGTCCCAGCAAACTCAATATACCCAACAAACACGAGACATCGACCCAACGTTGGCCAAATGTTAGTCCACCGTCTACGACGCTGGCCCAGCATTGGGACGATGTCTCGTTTTTACTGGGTATTTAGCCAATGTCAGTTTGATGCCGGGCCAGCGCATTTTGGTTTATGGCTGACTTTCTTCCCAGAACAGCAATGATTTGTAGAAAAAAATATATTGGTTATAAGTCAGGAGTGTTCCTCCAATATTTCCCAATGACGTATTAAACATCCGATTATATGCTTTCAAAATAATTTTATTGTTATACATTATCATGGTATATTTAGGTGAAAGTGGCTAAAAACGCCATGTTTGCATCCATTGTTGGATCTTGCAGGACCTTGTGGCTATATATAGTGGTAGCGAGATGTTGTGTCCTAACTGGTCTTCTGACTAATATTCTGTACAATGTAGCCATATATTGTATATTATCTTGATTTTTCAAATTAAATATTATTATTATTATTATTATTCATGATGTCAGTGCAAGTGGCACTATTCCTTTGGGATAGTGATGCAACCTTTCATATCCAAGGTGATACATATATATACGATAGATTAGCCATCTGAGAGACAATGTCATTTTCTTATATACCCTCAAACCCTTTAGTCACTCATAGTGGATAAATATAGATATTTATAATTACTTTAATTTTATTCTTTAATTCCTGCGTTACGTTAACCCTTTAAGCCCTCACGATACATCAAAACATCACTTTGCATCTCTGAAGAATGACTTCATTTCCTAAAACCCAGGTCAAAATAAACAAAACAGTTATGCAGCTTTACAAATAACAATATCTTTTTTTATTTAGCATCTATTTTTACCCTAATGACATCGCAAGCGAAGTGAGCTGGGCAGCCTGGTCAAGCCAGGTAGGCCAAGTCATCTTCATGAGGGTGCACATGGGTTAAAAAACGAATCAAACGAACGGCGAATCGCCTGTTCTAGGGTCAAAACATCGAGGATTTCATCTTATAAATAGTGTAAAAAAAAAAACCTAAAAATTTATATGTCTATTTTCATCTATATTTATATAATTCTACCCTTATAAAAAGCGAACAGCGAGGCCAAAAAAATGGTAAAAAGTGAATTGGGAAGAATCCATAATTTCCAGGACCCATGTGCACCCTAATTCATCCACTACAAGGCGAGAATTGCGACAGCAATTCGGGGCTTGTAGTGGATGAAGATTACAAAGAAAAATTCAGGCATGAAAGGGTTAAAGCAGGAAACAGATATTTGCTTATCATGGCCTGATTGATGTTAAGTGTAGTTATATTTTATATCTTCAAAACAATGCTTTTGCACACCATTTGATGACAATGCCGCTTTATTCGATCTGCAAAGCTGGCCCAGCATTAGAACAACACCAGGCCAACCATGCTAATATCTCAAGTTTGGTGCGATGCACAAAAAATAAATAAATGAGTTTTTATGTCACCTTCGTGCACATATAGGCTAAACTGGGCCAAGGGAACCTCCTATCGATAGTGAGTTGAATGAGGTGACACTGCCCTCCAGACACAGAACGAACCCGCGATCTTCGAATTTCCTAGCACGCTTTTTACCACTGCACCAGGGCCCCCGCCCTCTGGTGTGATGGGCGTCCCATACTTGTAATTTATCTTGACGCGTCACATGTCACACAGGCTGACGGAAAGTGACAGAGCTATCCCTAGAGGTTTGGCTCCGTGGTGGAAATTGCATGGGGGGAGGGGGGACGACAAATATGGAATTACCCGATATCTATTTAAACAAGGCAATATTTTATCCACTTCGCACGGGACAGGAGTTGTTTGTTTTCATCAATTCGCCGTGAACTTTATGTCTACATGAACATAAAACCACGGAAAAATATTACGTCATTTGTATTGAAATATCAAAAGAAATTAATGGGGTTACCTTTGTGAACATATTAGCTAAACTGGGCCAGGATGTCTACATGAACATAAAACCACGGAAAATATTACGTCATTTGTTTTGCAATATCAAGGCTGGAGTTTTGTAATCAAGCTAACCCCACCCTCTTCGAGCTAGCAATTTTACCCCTTGAAGCGCGGGGACCGTCTTTTAGACTTCAGAATCTGACGTCCACAGACGTCAGATTCTGACGTCTAAAGACGGTCCCCGCACTGAAAGAATTAAACAATCTAAAATGGTCGTAGACCCATAACATATGTATTCAAATGAAGCAGAAAGAGCTAACTAAGGCATTTATGATGATTTCAAATTGAAAAAAAACACCTTTGGTCTCCACGGTTTGTACAAGCATATTTCAGCGCTGTAAGAGTTAAAGGGTTAAATCTAATACAATGTTATAGAATTTGATAACATAGATTGTGGTTGATGCACAGTTCATCAAATAATTCAATATGGGAGATATCATTTTTCATAAATAGACATATTTTTCGTCATTTGAAGCTGGAATTTGCGTCACAATTCCAGCTTCAAATGGCGAAAATAGTAGGCCTAACTAACACATCAGCACGATAGAAGTTAAGCACGAAATGAAATTTTAGATTACGTTTTAGGAATTAAATGCATGAAATTCAATATATGTCACCCCCTGGGAAGAAAATGTTAAAAGTGAGCAAGGCAGTTTGCAAGCTGTTCCTCACGTCGTATCCTAATTATGCAGTACATGTGTAATGAATGCAGTCGTTAATGCATATGATTATAAGCAAGATTTTAAGATAATAATTAAAGTGATTTTGACACAAAAAGATTTATATTATTATCATATTGCTAATTATCCTAAAATAAAATGTTGATGCTCCATTAAATTTTAAAACTTTCCATTATATCCTAATAAGATATATTAAGAAATACATCTATGAATTTGTTATGATATTTATTTAATTTTATATATACATGTACATATCAAAGAATTAATAAAAGAGTGCCGCTGTTGTGACGTCTATGCTTATAGTGTAAAAATATGCCATTTTAAATATTTGTCATAACTTTCATGTTATGTAAGTGCCCATGTATGGTTAAAACACAGAATCTGGGCATACCTCAAATGTTTAGCTCACCTTTTCCAGAGGCCAACTGTGCAAACGATAATGTAATCAGTATATGATAAAGCCCGAGGAGCTCTACATTCTTAGCTAAGAATGTAGAGCTATAAGGATTTTAACTGATTTAAAACTCATCTGATCATATTGAGGATCCCTCATAATCAACAGCTCGGTCACACCTGACTGATTATAACACCATAGGCCTACCATGATAATTGGTCTGTGAGCAGTGGTCTGATCAACAATGATTCTCCATTACCGGCTTGGACTGTAGTTGTCGGACAAAGAAAATAATGTAGTGGTGTGTTTTAATGGCTGGCCTGTTCCAATGTGTAGATTTCGTAATCTTACCAAGTGAAAAAAGAATGAACATTAAAGATAGATAGATATTTATTGACGAAAGAAAGTCTGTGTGGACTTGTGCGTCATTAAAAATGAATATTACAATATATTATACAGTGCATAATATGATAAAAAAGAAAATGGTGTAAATATATGTACAAGTATAAAAGGATTTAAAATGATTAAAATAACTATATACATGATAGTGATATTATACATGATACATATGTTTTCTGCACCAAACTTTTTATAATATATAGATATCTAAAAAAATTCATGTATCTTTTCTTTGCACTTATACTGTATTATTGTCAAATAAATATAAATGTTTGATTATTATTAGTGACAACAAATATTCCTACTGTTATTGGTAAGACATGTAAATGGACATAATTATGTTAAAATTCAAAGGAACATTGCAATTCGCATTTGTAAATCTACATAATATTCTTATGGGTTTCTTTGTACTAAAATCACCTACATGATTATCATAGCATCTTGCTGATAGCGTATTATCGGTTGCAGTGATCAGACCCATATTGGTTTCGAATTTATATTTCCCGACAAAGGACTTTAAACATTCGGTATCAAAGAGTAGGATGTTCAATGAGACACCTCTACATGTGGGGTGTCAACGACCCTCTCTTCTCAACAAGTGAGAAAAATAATGTGTGAAAAATCTAGTCTTCTTGAATGGTTATCGGTACGTTTTATTAGCACGTCATTTAATAACAGGTATTGGGATGAAACATTTGATTGAGTAACACGGAGCGCTGCGTTCATTTACACTGTGTTCATTCACACCTTGTTCATTTGAAGATGTTTTTTAGTTATTCATTTTTACATGAAAATTATTTTGTTCACAATTTTTTTGGCCACGTTCTGTGATTAAAAATGACACAACCCAGTGACCTATATCAGTCAAGATACAGTTTAATGCTTCTTGAACAATGCTTTGCGTATGAGTTGTTTAGGATGAGGAATCTGTTTTCCATTTGTCCACTGTTTGTATCTTGCAAACCTGACAAGGAAGCACAAATATTTAAAGATAAACATTATTACGTAATATTGCTTGACAATAATTACAATTTTCAAGCCATACACAAATTAAATTCACATATATTATGCTAATTATAAGGGCATATATGCCAGCGTGGTCAGCAGCTGCATGATCAGACATTCCTGACTTTGTTAATACATAAATTCCCCGCGCATAACATGCACTTATAAGTGAAAATCGACAGCACTGTTTTAGGAATGGCTCCAAAATAATCTGGTTCATTTATAAGTGCATGCACGTATACTCGAATGCTACGTGTATGGACTTATATTCAAAACTTACTACGCGCACCACTGCGCAAGTCAGACATATACTGCAGGTGATAACTCAAAACAACATTATTTTTTTTAATTATCAACGGTTATATATTAGAGAATTGCTCCATATTATAGGTATATACGCCGACAGTTCAAGCCGTCTAAGCCATAGAGCATGGGTGTGATAGCTGAATATCTTCGGCACATGAGGCGTGACATGACAGCTTAGGTAGTGTCAACACCTACTGCCTGGAGTCACTCTAGAAAGTTACCTTTAAAGTGACATCTTTGATAACTAGTTTTTATATTTATATATCATGAAACAAGGGTTTTAGATAAAAGCGTTCTATTATTTCAGAAAATAAATAAATCTACATTTTGTACAAGTGTAGTGGATTTCCTATCTCTGCATGAAAAAGGATGTATTTGTGCATAGGTTGGCTGTTTTGTTCTATATCTTCTCCGCCATGAGTATGAAACATTTCATTACTGAAATGAAATGAATGGGGTTTTAAGCCTTATTTGTGCCATATAGGCTTAACTGGACCAGGAGAACCTCCAGAGGATGGTGAGATGACACCGCCCTCCAGATACAGGATTCGAAAT
This sequence comes from Flabesymbios commensalis, assembly GCA_964017125.1. Taxonomy (NCBI): domain Eukaryota; kingdom Metazoa; phylum Annelida; class Polychaeta; order Terebellida; family Flabelligeridae; genus Flabesymbios; species Flabesymbios commensalis. The sequence goes on from CAXHKU010000237.1 coordinate 12,303, forward strand.
TCGAGCCCAGCGGTCTGAGGCCGAACACGCTACTTCTCGGTCACGGAGGCTCCCCACAATATTGAATTTTCACGAGTGAGCAAGGAAGAAACATTTTGTTTCTTTGAAACTTGAAGGCCAGAGCGGGGTTCAGACCTGCGATATACGACTTTCCAAGCAGGTGGCTTTAACCACAGCACGAGGACCCCCGCCCCATTTCATTACTAAAATATAATGTTGTTGCCTGAATAATAGAAAATTGCTCCTAAATCATTGCGCAATCACATATATATACTATCCTAAGAGGAAGCTATGTTATTACATTGTATAGATGTCATAAACGAACTCCAGAAGTGCTTTCTTAAAACGTTTTTTACGTTATTACTATACTGTACATTATTTTAATCATTATATCAGGAACATTATGGGCAAAGAGTAATCATTTTAACCCCTTTAAATTTTCTAAAATCATAAGCTGCATTAAGAAGGTGAAATTTGAATTTGAACACCGGCAAACCTGGAGGGTCAGCACTAGGGCATACGCGTGTCAGCTTGTTTTTTTTATCTTGTCAGTTTATTTTCATGAGGCCCGAGCCCCGGGTTGTTTTGTATTAAATGCATTCTGTCGTCTTTGATTAATTCACGGAGCGCTAGACAATGAGTTCAGATCTGAGTGCACCGCGCTCCTCCCTCCAGCCATATGACTCGTTGAAACTGAACATCATTGAAAAAGTGCCCGAAACCATGAAAACATCCCACGTGGTAATAATTAGGCCCAGGCGTGCATGCTGTACTGTGTTGTAGTCCAAGTTATGTATGTGATTTGGAGTTTTAGTTGATATATCGCATCCGTGGTGCTTCAGTAATATAGTCAATCAAATAATTCATTCGTCTACATTAATTCATTTATACGTTTATTCTTTCATTCATTTTTTCATTCATTCATTCATTCATTCATTCATTCATTCATTCATTCATTCATTCATTCATCAAATCCCCCCAGCCTCTCAGCTTTACTAATCTATCTTTACCCATCCCGTCATTGGCAGGTGTAATTCCCTGTAGAGTGAGAATGAATACAACTGAATTAGTCTCTACAGGATGTCTTTACCCAGCTGCGAGGCTCATTGATTCAAGGAAATACTCATGGCATCTAGGAAGCCTGTACTTTGATCCTGTTTCCCATGCACCTGATCGGCTGGCCGTACTGACAGGGGACATCTGGATCGATATGAGCGTGGACAGCGCCAATGAGATGTGGAATATTAACCCTTTGCCTGCTAATCACAATAGTCGCTATTAATCTATTTTATCAACCCATTAATACACTGTCAGTGGGAATGAAATGACTGCATAAACATCAACATTTGTAAATATTTGGTCTTAGCAAGGATACTACAACACACTAGTATCCTTGGTCTTAGATTAAACAAATATGAGTAATTTTCAACCTCTTGAGGTTGTGGATCGCGATAGCGAGACACAACCTCAAGTGGTGGAAAATTTAAATTTATTTATTTAGCAGGATAATGGTTAATGTTGGACTAACGCCTTCAGTCTGCTGTCAGGCTAGCCCAGTGGCTGAAACAGGTTTCAGCCACAGAATAACCGCGTACAAAAGCGTGGGACATTTCTTTGGACTGTCATATTGGAAAATATCGGGGAGTAATCAGATAAAAAATAGTGTTGTTTTTTTAGAATCAGTAACATGCTCAGGGCTCAGAGGTCGCACAATCATCAAAAAGTTATGGACATTTTTTGGACCTTGGGGTCGGGATCGCTCTATGTCACCGCCATGTTGGATTTTTCGGGTAAAGCAAATACATCCATCCACGGCCTCGGAGAGAACGACACGGCAACTGTCAGGCTATGAGGCACACATTACTGTCGTGCGAAAGCAAACAGCAGTTACTGTGTACTTGAAAATAAGCAGTTACTGCTGTTTTCCTTCGCTCCGCAGATTAGGCCTCCATTCCGCTGAGTTAATGCCCCTGTCGCCATGACAACATTATGCACAGTGGGCCTAACGTTACACTTGGGCTTCTCCATTGATTGACACTCGATCAGCTCTTGCAGCAGCCACGTGCTAAATATGAACGTGAATGGTTCATAAGAGTTATTTATATCGGTTTATCAGGCATATATAGGACCATGACAATAACTATTGTTGTTCAATCATGTCATTTTATTTTTATACTTTTAAAGTCGCATGATTAGGCCTACTACATAATAATTTATATTACATTATATACGGTATATAGCCTACGCTCTTATGTATTATGTCTCTAGATAGACTTCATGTGGTAAAAAAATATCTACCTATCATTTTTTTCAAATACAAAGGAAAGGTAGGCCTCATAGGCCTATGTGATAACAACATTTCTCACAAAATCTCTGACACTGTTTTGCATTGCATTAAAGGGAATCAGGCTACCGACTGGGTGGTATTATACTATAGTGCGTAATAACAGACTCTGTGTGCTAATTAACCCATGTAAATACGTCACAGTGGGACTGCCCACTGGCCAGGCCACACGACGTCGTATCAATGTGCGCTGAAGCATTAGGCCTAAACGTTCATTCAACGTCGATTCGTGTCGTGTGCCCAGTGGCTACTGCAGTATAGGCTATGCGTTTCTTATGCATAATCAGATAATGTCTGTACACAATCACATGTCGTCCCCTTGGATATGAAAGGGTGTATTTGCCATACACCCTTTCATATCCAAGGGGACGATGTATCAAATATAAGGACAGTAGTCCCTACTACATTAGGTAAAGGCGTGGGGAACTAATAATAATATGGTTCTTGCTAATGTTTCAAAAGCCGAAATTTTACAATTCACTTGCAAAAATAAGATAAATATTTTAGTATAGTATTAAGCTTCATTTAACCAGGACTAGAACCCGATTTTTTTTTTATTATTCACCGTACTGCTGAGGGGCTAGGGTGGGAAAGCCATGTCAAAGAGGTGAGATTTAAATGGAATTTCCGGAATGTTCAAGGGACCCCTTGGGATGAGACATTTTCAATGTTGTCAATTTTGAAAATTTAATTTATATGAGGTTATATATTCTACTGATCTTAACTGAAAATACGAAAAAGTCAAGAAACAATTTTAGGGCACTGAAAAAGAGTGAAATAGTTGTATTTCCAGGTCGTATATTGCCATGTAAACAAAACAAGTCAGCAATATTCAGCACTTCACATCACATAATCCCACATATCAGACGGTAAGATCAGAGCAGTCGCCGCTAATTGGTGTCTCATAGTCAGGGCACGGGAGGACACACCTGCAGCACTGATTGTCTACCCAACGCTGGGCCGATGCCATCAGCATGTTGCCCAATGCTGTGAAAACTTTCAATCGTCCTTCAGGTATACAAATAGTTTGTTTGGGTTTCTTCTGGTTTCATAGAAATGTTGATTAAAAATATTTGTAAAAATATGAAAATTCTGAAAAAAATAAAAACATGATCCGTGGGATACACTACTTCAGTACGGAACTAAAAACGAATTTGATGTCATCCCAAGGGGCTGCTTTAAGATGGTTTTAGCATCACGTATTTATTTTTACTTTTTATTCACCTTGATGTGCAGTAATTCTCACCCCATACAGGTGAATATAAAAGTGACTTGATTTTATAACTAAAATAGCTCAAAAAAACAGCTGAGAACAATTTTTCATTCTATGAATTTTAAACCTTAAAGTGCTGAGTTGTAGAATTTAAATTTTCACCCACTTTAGGTGGATGACACTACTTATATCTGTATAGTTTGAATCAATATATAAACCTGTGGCATCTTGCAAATTAAATGCTCATTTTCTAAATACATTTTCGTTTTTGAACGAAAAACGGAAAGGCTAAAAACGGCTGTAGAAGCACTTAAAGTGTTAATATGACTGGCATAAACGCGACGAGGGAGTTACTTAACCCTTTAAACGCTGAATTAATTTGTAAAAAAAACATCGCGAACAAATGTTTTTTTAAATTTGAAATCATCATAAATGTCTTTGTCAGCTCCTTCTGATTCATTTGAATACCTATGTTATGGGTCTACGACCATTAGAAATATTTTTACTCTTACAGTGCGGGGATCGACTTTAGTCGTCAGAATCTGACGTCTACAGACGTCCGATTCTGACGAATAAAGTCTCTCTCCGCGCTGTACAGGCGCGGATCCAGAGGGGGGGGGGGCGCAGGGGGCGCACGCCCGCCCGTTTTTGCGCCAAATTTTTTACAAAGTCCCCTAAATTGGCGTAAATACGCCTAAAAACTCGCCTCCGAGCCACCTGCGCCCCCTCCTTTTTAAATCCTGGATCCGCCCCTGCTGCAAGAGTTAATGGTTTATGTGACTGATATAAACGCGACGAGGGTGTTACTTCCTCACGATGCCTTAAAGCATCATTTCGCATCTCTGAAGAACGCCTTAATTTCCTGAAACCTAGAGGTTGTAGAACGAAAATTTTCAAGGAACTGTTTTAAAAATAGCAGTATATTTTTTTCATTTATCACCAACTTCAAGTCATTTTCATCCACTACAAGTCGGGAATTGCGACAGCAATTCGCGGCTTGTAGTGAATAAAGATGACAATGGTAAATTCAGGCTTGAAAGGGTTAAATGGTTGAAATAAATCATTGTAAGATTCAGTGGCGGATCCAAGAAAGGGGTTTGGGGCGGGATTTAAACCCCCTTCCCCCCTCAGAAAAAAACCTTATTTAGGGGTTTCCTTATGATTTGGTGATATACTGAGTGAGAAACGGTTCCCAATATGCCTTAGATTGCATGACAAAACGTTTGGAAGGCAAAAATTTCCCCGGGGGCGGGCCCCTCGATCCCTTTACAGTAAAATGTGTTTTTTAGTCAAATTTTAACCCCCCCCCCCCCCTCTCGCTGAAAAGCTAGATCCGCCCCTGAGATTCATTCCACTTATTTCAGTCTTCATTTTAGTTTGTTTACTAGAGCTCACGTTCGTGTCGCTCTTTGTTGATCCGGTTTGTATTCCCGTGGATCGATCAAATGCTTGGAGCTCACCCACTAGGCACACGACGTTGTAGCGACGTTAGTGCAACGTCATGTGCCTAGTGATGCATGGACTGCAGGAGGGCAAGACGTTCACTGGACGTTCTCTGACGTTGGACGAGCGCAGGGGCGGGTAGGTCTTGTACCAGCTGTAGCCACACTGTGGCTACCAATACAAGTTCGGTAGCCACAAAGTACCTATCGCTGGTCAACTGGTAACCACACCAGGTTAGGTTTGCCAATATTAATATAATGATAATTATTAGACTGTGGGTGATCTCAGTTTTTAAATTTATTGATATAGATCAAGAAAACGTAGGATTCACATTAACCGTGGTGAATGATTTTGTGCTGATTTCGGTCAATTCTCAAGCATTTTTTTTAAATTCTACAAGCACAATTTTTTTGTGTGATGCAGCGACTACCCTGAAAATATGAAAGTTATTCTATATAACATGTAGGCTAATAAATGTGACCTACCCTCTATAAACCCATTATAGCTTCGTCTCAGAATTACTTCACATGTCATGCAATGGTCTTACTTCTGAAATGCTTCGCGCTATTTTCTGGGTAGTTGACACATCAAGGTGTGTAAAATTTTTTGACAATTGGTTGCAAATTGACAGATGGCAAATCAGCGAAATTGATTCCCACTGGCTAATATGAATTTGGGTAGAGTACATAAATTTACTAGGTATACCAGTTTGATTTAGGCCCCTATAATTGTTACCTACTGTTTTAAACTGGGTTATATTATTAATCATGCTCGCAACGCACATATTGATTTCCAATCAATAGGGGCCTATATGAATATTCGGAAAATGTATTTTGTAATGATAACAACTAGATAACCTCAATGCGGTAGGAACTATACACAATATAAAGACAATAAACACACAATAAAGCTATATGAAACAGTAGGCCTACACCCCAACCCCCCACTATATTGACCATTGTGCATCACAAGAATGCATCACTCAAGCATCCCACTAAAAATCTTAAAATTCGAATTATCTTAAGTCTCAGAAAATGAAAACAACAGGGTTCTGTAGAAAGTGATATTAGGTAGCCGAAATGTCGCCCAGATTATGAAAATTTTAGCAGGTGTAGGTTATAAAATGTATAACTTAAGCTGATATTATGATATAATATTCCTATGTGGCGATCAAATTGACATTCAAGTATTCTGATCGCCACATCAATATTATGCTGTGTGGCGACGTTGTAGCCACACTTTCAGCGTTGGTCGCCACATGTGGCGATGTGGCGACCATTTGCCCACCTCTGGAACGTATTGAATCCGACTTGAATAGGTTAGCAGTAATCCACCAACCGAAGCGTAAACATGACTAGGCTTGGATTAACATAGACTAAGCCATAAAAGTTTAAAAACACTTTTAAATATTTGTAAGATGTTAATAAAAATGAACTTTGATAAATCGTATAAATAGGACTGTACGTTTGATTAACATTATGAAAACATGTTCAAACATGATGAAAATAACATTTCAGTTTATTTTTAGCCAGCTTTTTAGAACTGTTTTTAAAACTCTAAAATAAACTGCTCTACTTTAATCTTTCTAACAATTCTCTCAATGGTTTTAAACAAACATGTTTAATTTTTTTAATGTTTGAATAATTCAGAATAATGTGTAGACCCTATGTAGGCCTATCTTTTAACCATGTTTACCGCAATATTATACATTCACTTTTCCAATTTTACATGTATGCTACCCAGATGAATAGTTAGGGCAATTATGTAAATAAAATAGTGTTTTCACTTACAAGTTAAAGATTCTACCCTGAATAAATACAATTTATCAAGTATTAGGCCCCCCATCCAGGCTTATGGTCCTACATTAAGCCTAATATTAGGGGCCTATAGGCTCTTTTTCATTTAATAAACTTTTTAAATGTATTGTCAAAGTTCAGCTATTTAGCCTAATTGATAGTCATATATTATGAAATGACTTATTTTACTTAAATATCTACTAAGTTTTACTATAGGCTTGTTTATTCTAAGCAAACACTTTGCATCATAGGACCTCCTAGTCACATTGTGATCTGAATCGGCCGACCATTTGTCAACAGAAAGTATGTCAGCAGCCCAAATAATTGGCGTTAAATTGTCGATTTGTGCACACGTAAGACCAGTGAGATTTCTAAGTGGTTGTATGCCCTATGTTAGGTAAACAAGCATGAAAAACTTATAGCACGTGTCAAGATATAAAACATGATAGGCCTAATTATCATGTCATGGGGGACTGTGGGTTCTGGTATTTTCTAGGGGCGTGCTAAATGGCCGCCGGCGATTGGTCCATGTTGCCGCGTAGCACGTAACGTGGCAACAGTGTGTTTCACCTGGGTGCTGAATATTCATGATTCACCCTAAAAGGCTTCTGAGTCGGCCATTGAGAAATTCTACGTTGTAGTGTGTGTAAGGGTGGGGGCTGTTTGCGTCAGCAAAGCATGAATCATCTGTATGCTGGGCGGCTGGGTGGCAGCGAGATATTGAACCAACGTTGGTTTAATGTTGGAACAGCGTCAAAGACGCTGGCCCAACATTAAAACAACACTGGGTCAACGTCCCTTGTTGGCGGGTCAGTCAGGGACACCATTACACGATACAGGCGGCGGAGCACGCACATTCACCCAGTTCTCCGCGAAATAGTCCACCTCATTACCTACATTTAGACATTAACTAGAATATTTTGTGACACAGTTAATTTTGATAATCAAATACTGACACCGTTTTTGTTAAAATATGCAATATTTCTACGGTAATTTTACAAAATTTTAAGGTGACGTAGCAGTATTGGTCGGTCTGCGGCGGAGTGATCTCCCCTATATCCGGATGTTAGTCGGCTCTGCCTTGACTCATACGTCGCACAATGGAGGTTCAGATTTGTTAAGTCGTCATTGAAAATCGGCGCCGGGAAGGGGATACAATCCCACCCTTTCCCACACAGGACCACAATCAGAAAGCCGAGACGTACCCGGAGCTCATCCCAGCACCTCGTGGAAGACAGCAAGCCGAGGGACGGAGAAAAGAAGCAGAATATAACAGCCAGCGACGACAAATCGGTAGAACGGGTCTGAGCAAGCAGCAGAAACGGGGCGGTGTTCACGACATCGCAATAACACATTCCGTTGCCAGGTTTTTACGGGTCGAGTCGTGTACGGAGGTCTACACAGGCAAGTCACTTTGCTACAACGACTGTGAGGTTGTTGTTTAGAAGTGTATTTGGTAAATCTAGGGTATTTCTAGCCTTTCTGGGCGTGCTGTGTGTGTGTGTGTCAACTGTATTGGCGGATTCAGAAGCCATCGTTCTGGGGATCACGAAACAGTCTGTGACGTACTAGGGAATCACAAAGGGATTCCCCGTATTTTACACGTGGTCTTAAAACATTATAAAATAGGCAGCAATTTTACGCGGTCGATCTAGTCGCCATCAATTGTGTCATAACCGCTATATTATCAATCGTTGAATTAGAACTGTTTGTGAAATTATTTCAGGAGGTATTGCGTCACGTGAGTTCTCAGGAACAAGGTCTATTGTGGTATTAGCGCGTCATCCAATCATCAGAGCGTGACTCATTCATAACAGCTACCGTCACCTGCTGTCAGCAGTGTAGCCAGTCACCTGCCTATTTCAACAGATTACAACAGCCCTACATCAGCTGTTCCATGTGATACACACCATTCAGACTTGAAAGACTGACATTGCAGCATAAGAGCGTAACTGTGATATGACTTGTGAAATTTAATTGATTAATCGTGCAGGCATTTATTTCATCATGTGTGAACGCGGCGCGAGTTGTTGTTAACACGTCTGCGGACGTGTTGGATTGGAGCAATTTGCGCGCGCGTTGTTGTCGACAGTTAACAAGGCCTCGGCCGTGCAAGCACGTGCGTTTCTTTGTTACCTGCCCCTCAATACACTGGATATAAAGGATTGGACTCAGTGAAGCGGGAGTTGTTTGATAGACTGCACACATATTCATCGCACTCCGCAAGGATCACTCGTGTCCTTTACTCTCACATTTTCGCCCAAAAGCACTTATGAGTGCTACACGTGCACGACGACATAGCCATAGGCCGCATGTCGTCATTCCAGATAGAAAACATTCAGACTTTACCCAGGACAATAACCCCACAGTCTGTGGGGGATCACTTAGCCCGGATTTACAACCCAACACCCCGCCCAGCTTCCCGCAGCCGGTGTGTAGGGACTGTTTTAAAATCGGCAAATATCTGCTCGTTCAACACTTGGATAAAGTGGGGACAACACAGATCTACAAGGCATTCCACTGTGATACTGAAAATGAGTTAGTTTGTAAGGTGAGTTAACTTATTATTTTTTATTTTTGGAAATTCTATTCTTTTATACTCTATTATAAGTCTACTATAGTCTACATAGGCAGACAAATCTAATTTAATTTCAACAAACTTGAAGAAAAAGGATTAAATTCCTTGTTTGTTTTTCACCATTTATTAAGACTATTTAAATATTCGTTATTTTTCAAGAATATTTGTGTTTTTAATTGGAATCTAATTTGAAGATAAATTATTCTCAAATTAAAATCACTTATGACGTCACACTTAAAGTTTTTAAAATATGAAATATTTTGGGGAAGCCATTGTGTGAACTGGATCCGGGAATCCTTTGTGTGACGTCATAGTTTGTCCATCTGGCTTCTGGTGTGGGCAGCTACTGTGTACATGTATTGCCCTTTGTGGCACAAAAGGAGGGGGTGCTCAATAATGTATACAGACAATCAGATGAATGAGAATGTCCAGTTGCGGACTGATGGGGAGGGGCCTGCACTGATGACGTGTCAATCATATCATGAGCATGTCACAATAGATAAATCCAAGGAGGTGATCAATGCTATCTGGGTCGTGTTGTGTACAATTGTGAAATTTTTCACCACATGAAGCAATATGATGTCAATTGATTGTGTAATCATTGAAGTATTCATTTGGCTTATTGTATAGTCTTATTTTACATTTTATTTTAAAATCAATAAATTGATGCAGATCAATTGAATTCACAAATAAAATGAAGCCTATATCCATGATATCTGGCAAGGTAATAATAGAATACTATCCCATTAATGTTTTTTTTATATTAATTTCACTCTTATAATCTATACCCAATTATTTTTAATAATCAATTGACGAGCATCAATTCATTAATAAAAATAAGCCTTCATCTACTGTAAAAAAGTATATATTATAATGAAAACTTACTTGAAGGTAATACAATTTTTTTTCCTTTTTTCAGGTATTTCCCAAGGACAAATATAAAGAAAGTTTGTCAGCATATTTCCGCATAGGGTTCCACGAGCACATCAACGAGGTTGAGGAAGTGCTGATAGGGGATACACAAGTTTATGTATTTTTTGCTCGACATTATGGGGATCTACACTCGTATGTTCGGGACAAGCGCAAGCTAAAAGAGGCTGAGGCCATAGGTTTCTTCGGTCAAATTGTCTCTGCGGTTCTGCATTGTCATGAAAGCGGTGTTGTTCTACGAGACCTCAAACTTAGGAAGTTCGTATTCAAAGATGCTGAAAGGTGAGATTTCTTCTTATAGTATTTCCAAACAGTTTAACCCCTGTGCTGCTGAATTGGTCGCTTCTATTTTTTATTTATTTGTAGCTGGAAAATGCAGTAGCATATTTTTATTTATGAAAAAATAGACCCAACCATCCGTGGATTAACATGATTAGGCTAGCTGAGCATTTATATCTAAATAAATAAACTGATCTAAAAATAAACTGTTTGACCAAATTCAGTGACATTTCTATTGATCTCAAACGTGCTTGAAACCTTATATAACAGTTCCAGCAGCACAAGGGTTAAATAAAACATCACATTGACAAGTGTTGTATCTTTGATTTTTTTTTAAACCCTGTATGAATTTAGCAAACTAAATATACTAGTAATTTTGTAATTCAAATTTGTGGCTTGCATGTATGAAAATGAATAATTAAATAGGGCAGTAGAAAATAATAACTAATACATTATACAGTACAGATTTCAATATTAACTTACATAGATCTGCTACAACCACAATATTTTTTGAATATTTTGTTTTACTTTCACGCGAAAGATAAACAATATTTTTTTAATACAATTATATTGTTTTAGTTGTAGTAATGTATGGTAATCTCCTAAAATTTAGTATTTTGTAAACTTCCTTTACTTCACTTGTATGAATTTATTTTAATCTATGGAAACAAACGCTTTATGGGCTTGTAAAAATTAGGACTACAGAAAGATAATATGGACAGTAATTATAGCCTGGATTTTCCTGTATACATAGTGATAGTCATAGCGAATATGCTCTCTCATGATTTAAAGTTATTAATATTATATCATTTTATACCGGTAATTGGAAAAACGGTAAAACATACCGGTATGTATTTAGCCTCAGGAGGTCGTGCATATACTTGTATTCATTTCCAAATCGACACGTTTTTATTTACGCTATTTTGAACATAATTAGGTGAGACTGGTATTCACTGTTAAACTTGAAAGGATGTAGATTGGCAAGATTTATACGAAAGATATGGTTGGTTTTGAGAATGTGTTCTAGATGCTTGTTCGGCGCCCACATGAATCTCAATTACTGTGCCTTATAACCCGCGTTGAGGCCACAAATGGTAGTATAACAGTACACTAAGTATATCCACCGCTATAACCGCGTTTTGATGACACGCTAATAAATGGCTACGAGGCATCCGTCGAACAGTGGCACAGTGCTGGCCCAGCGCCGCGGAAGCTGGCCCAGCACTGTGTCGCGGTTCGGCCTCTCCTGGAATTGGTGGCGGGTTTTTGTGTAGTGGTGTGATGATGATGGGAGGGGGTGGGAGGGCGTGGCCGGTCCCTGGGCATCAATTCATCCCGCGCTGTGAGTGTGGAGGAATGCGTGCCCCCCCCTCCCCTCCCCCGCCCATCACGCCTGTTACACACTGAGTCATGCCCGTGACAGCCTACGGAGGCCCTGCGCGCGCTAGTCCCTTTGTTTGTGCGCCAATGACGCCGATTCCCCTTTGTTCCAACATCGTTTCCTATTTGAGGATATTACGATTAGCATGGATTGGGGTCGTTTGGGTGCTCATTCTATTCATAGATATATCATTTAGAGGTTATCTAGATCCTATAATAGTGTCCCGGAGTGTTTATTTTCACGTTGATGGATTAGCTTTTAAGCTGTTGTCCCACCTCACAACAAGAACTAAACAATCAATCAAGGCTGCAGTGACTCATTGATTACTAACTGTTACAATAATGACCCTGTGATGTGGTTGTACATTTGGTTAGTCCACATTGCTCACCCATTCAAAACTCCCATTTTTTATCAAACATAAATTTGAAAGGGTTGCATTAGACATTTAACCTGTTAACTTTTGATCTTTGTCTTCGGGTGTTGATGTCAAGTTGCTTCGTGGCACTTTGTCTAATCATAGAGGAAGTCTTTGTGTGACGCGTGGCTGCCATGGTAACTGTTTTTTTACTGTCTGATAATGACAAGAGCTGCCATTACAAGACGTCACTGCGTGCTGTGTGAGCTGAATGCTCTAGTTATCTCAGACCAGGGAGGTTATATATATAACCTTCTTGCTTAGAGGCCCCACGCTTCTTAGCCCGTTATGCTCCCTCTCAAAAATCTCTTTGTCAGGCTGCGCGGGAAAAATCTGTTTAAACAAGGAGAACTCTTTATTGCTGTCTTTATTTCTACTACAGAGCTTTTCCTTTTTGCTCCTTCTGAAATATAATCGTGCTATTCCTGCTACCGTTGTTAAACCTTTGTTGATTCTGAATTGTTTGTGTCTATTAAATTTCGTCATTTGAATCTGAAATTGCTGACGCAATTTCCAGCTTCAAATGACGAAAAATATTTATCTATGAAATATAGATATCTCCAAAATTGATATCTCCAACATTGATTTGCAATTCTTAATGTTTAGGCTTTCATTTTATTTCTGATAAATCGGCTGATAGTAATAAAACAGACTAAAAGCGAGTATGATCATGCTTAGTGGTGTATTAAATAATAGAGATTATTCTTTGTTAACTCACGACATCATGAATTGGTTGTATTGCTCAGAAAGTGTATACTGACTGTATGACCTGATGACTCCGACCCGGTATTTTATATGTAGTTACAAAGCCCCACCCAGAATGAGAGTGTCATATTTATTAACCTACATCAGATAGTTATGACGTGGCACGGTAAATACCAGAAGTTGGTCCGATGTTGTTTTAGTGACGGGCCAACGTTGCAGATAGTGGCCCAACACTAAAACAACACAGTCGACGTATCCTGTTTGTTTAATACTGCTGTACTAACTAACCCTTCGGACGTCGGAGCTGATTAATTTAAATTTTCACTGACTTGAAGTTGTGTCTCGCTACCGCGATCCACAACTTCAAGTGACTAAAAATTAGTTGAATTTGCTAAATTTGAGATGTAGATCTATAAGATTTATCGCGAATTTGATGCATATTTAATTTAAAAGCTGGCTATATAAGGCCATTAAAACATCGACGTCAGTGCTATAAGGGTTTAGTATATGGCGTCTGAAGCGGACGTTTAGAGAGCGTTGGCCAGTATTGAATACTATTTCGCAGTTAGCTGCCTGATCGTGTATACGTGACCAAGAGGTATATATTTCTATACCAGTACTAGTAGGTCTATAATCGAGCGGGTGTTGCTCCTATGTCGGCCCACGTTTGTCGAGGCTGCCTGTAGACGCCAGCTGACCTACATGATGGGTGTGTCCTGTGTACTTTCCTCTCTCCAACAGGCTGTTGCAACAGTAATTTTCTGAGCAGGCCAAGCCTAGTATAGACGGAGAAAAGGCGATCATTGTCATGATTATTGGGGGGGGGGGGCGGAAGTTGTCGTCTAGAAATAAAAAATTATTCTAATTAGCAGTTATCAGTAATTTATTGATGATTGTTCGGTTCACTGTTTCTTAAAAATATAGCGCTATTAAAAGGTTATTTTAACGTTATTAAAAGTAAGAAATAGGGTACGCCTTGATTCTGTATGGATAAATTGTTTTCTATAGTTTTCTATAACGTATAATATACTATACTGCTATACTTCACTGCCAATCGTTATTCGCCCAGTATATTTGTTGGCAACGACTGCTAGCTACAGGATATTGTATGTTCATTGTTCTGATAAACGTTTTGCACTCCATGCCATCATGGTGGTAAAACTAGTCGACCCTTTTCCTGATCACTTGAGAGTATTTTTAATTCATTCGAAGCTGGAATTGCTGACGCAATTTCTAGCTTCAAATGAGGAACATTTGCGACAGCGAGACACAACTTCAAGTGGGTGAAAATTTAAATTTTATAATTTAGCGCCTCAACGGTTAATATTGTCTCCGCTCTTAAAAAAATAAATTTCAACTAGGTCGATGTATCGTCAGAATTACAAAAAATTATAATGTATTGTAAAGAGGTCGTTAGCGGTGATAGGGTTAATGTGCTGGTGATATGGTCACACCCATATTTCTTGAGGGCGCAGTCAACGACACTCGAGCTGCTCAGCAGTTAGTACTATGACAAGCTGTGTACGAGTGAAAGTACAGTCCTTGCATGTACATGTGCTTTTATATCTGATTACATTTTACCTATTTTTTATTTATTTTTATCAGTGACTTCATTTAGATGAGCATTCGTACATGTTATTGAGGTTGTCAGTTGTTTACTTGCGCCACTCCCTAACAAATCGATAATTAAATCTATAGATGGGCGTTGTTGATGGTATTATATATCTGTATAATCTGATAGGGGTTAGGCTTGTGTTATCGCCCATATGACGTCTATTGTCTGGGTTTATCTGACACGCCCTCCCCGAACAATCCGTCTTACTATACCATGTATACTAGTCCACAAAGACGAACGGCAGTAAGTGTTTACTTGAAAAGTAAGCAGCTACTGCTTTTTGTCTTTTCATAGCATATTAACCCAGTTTACTGCACACACTGACATTTAGCCACCGACTTTCTGTAAGCATCCAGGATCTGATGGTCTATTTCTAGTCTGGTTATAGTGACATAACACGTCGTCGCCTCGGAGCTAAATGATCCTATCTGACACTCGTTAGAGTGGCAGATAGGATCATTTAGCTCCGAGGCGACGACTTGGTTATAGTGACGTAACACATTGCTCTGAAATTAAAAAGACGCTATGTCATGAATTCAAAATTGTCCTCTTCATTAATGATTCTCAATAACTTGACTTTAAACATGTTAAATAAACTGAAATATGTTACAAATGTATGTATTGATCAAGGTGTTGGCCATCAGACAGTATAAGAATGAATGTGGTTATGTTGAAGCCATTGTCATAAATTAATTTTATTGTTAAGCTCTTAGGTCAGGCGTTATTCCAGCGGTTTATTTGACATGCTCTTCAATTTTGAGTGTCTAAAAGCAGCAGAAAGCAATACTGGCGCAATGCTGGTGTTATGCCGACTCGCCGACGTCGGTGGACCAGCATTGCAGCAGCATTGGGCCAACTTCTCTGTGTTTTATAATATATTGAGTGTATATCGATCTGACCTCAAGCAACTATCAGCAACGTGTAATGTTGGTCCACCGTCTGCAACGCTGGCCCAACGTTAAACTAACATTGGGTCAGTCTCTCGTGTTTGCTGTTCTTATGCATACAGTACTGACATAATTCAGTGGTCAAGATCACTTTTGTAGTGGTTTAGATAATTTTTATTGTTGCTGTGATCACTTGTTCAGTGGCCAATATCACTTTGTAGTGGCTTAGAAAATCGGGGCCTGACGCTTATCCGAATCTGGTGATTGTGGGGGGGGGGGGGATTGCATTCCATACTTTGCTGACCTTTAATGTAAACAGGCAAAGTTCATCGACCACGAGTGGTATTACAGTGAGATTGACTGGTGGCGCAATACGAGATCAGACTCAGTCTGCGTGACGTCAGCGGGAACTGCGCAGTTTGTCCCGGACGTGACGACAGGGGGCAGCACCTCGCCGAGCTGACATTAATGACGTGTTGCTGATCATATCCACTGATTTAGAACACGTGACTGCCCATACTGGTTCAATTCTGGGCCAGCGTCGTAGACGGTGGACCAGCATTGAACCAGCAATCGGGCAATATCTTGCTTTTGCTGTAAGATTTAAAGCAGTTAATGTATATAATTAGCCTAGATACATATTATTTCACTGGACGGTAAAATATTTATTAATACACTGATGCTTTCGTAATGAAAGGCAACTATTTTGATTTATTCCATTTGCCCTCATCTGTCACGACTGTAGCCAATGATAGACTGTTGGTGATGGATAAATGAATGTAATATAAATATCTATAGTCATGATAGTTGACTTGGTCTAAACTATTGTCACTTTTAAAATAATATTTTTAGTCACGATTTTGAGCCATATTTGAACAACTTGTGATTATTAAATATCCCCTTACTGTGAAAAGTTGGTGTACTTGGACAGACATGTCCGTTTTCTAGAATACGGTACGGGTGGGAGGGGGGGATATGGAGGCGATTTTATAGTGATGGAATGTATGGTCAGTAGCCCGAGGTCGACGACACAGCCATTCCTGGAGTTTACATCAGCCAGTGAAATAGAATTGTTATGTGGCCTAATGTCTACATCAACCAGAAATAGCACTGTCCTCATGTTCGCATCAGCACTGGCCAAGGTCAAGTCAGTTGTGCGCCACTATCTGGGGCTGCCCTGTCCTTTTTGGCAAGCAGTATTTTCTCATTCAGATTATTTTAACAGAGTGAAGGATGATGTCAGCATTGCCCGTTTTACACTGAGTCAATACTAGTGTTTTTTACGGTGCTGCCAATCGATGTGTTTGTACTAGGCCCGGCTTTTTATGAGTTCTGAGACTCATTGATTTTTCTCTCTACGTGGGTCGCCGACAACGGCATAAGCTCGCAGTCCATCGCTCTGTTCGGCTTTGATGCGTTCCCAGCAAACACGAGACAGCAAACATTGACCCGATGCTGTTTTACTGTTGGACTGCCTTCGGAGACCAACATTAAAACAACATTGGGTCAATGTCTCGTGTTTGCTGGATTTGCGCCCGTGTTTTTTTAGAGGAGCGATGTCTTTCAGGCTTTGAAACTGAAAGAAATGCTTTTAAGGCAAAAGCTTTTGAGTTGATGACTTTGAAAGCAATGGATTTGAAAGCAATTGCTTTGAATGTGTGGCTTTGAAAGCAGTGACTTTGTAAGCGCAATAGCCCGCGTTTTGTAGGCTATTGCACCTCGCATATCCACGGCCAAGGGGTGGGCTTTATTTCTGAAGTATATATTACAAATCAATCTGCACAGGAAAAATACACAGGAAATGAGTGAAAACTATCTGAGAAAGGGCACATTGATTGGAGAGATAGAAAACCACATTTGCCGTGTAGAGCAAATGGCGGGTGGCAGTTGAGATCGCAGATAAGATGTCGTTATTTTCCTGCCTGGTGTGAAATGCCTTTCACGCCTCAGGGGTTTCTATAATTCGGGCTGGAAATAAAGCCTTTGCTTTTGTATTTGTAGTGAATAAATTGTCTGGTGTAGCGGTGCAGTTTGCTACACAATTTTGGGCAAATGCTACAATAATATGTTTGTGCAGCTTTTTTTTAAATTGAGAATAGTAGTTTAGCACATGCTCAGCTGCTACGCAATTTTTCTGGGATAAATTATTCTTCGAGTTGTGTGTGGAATCTATGTCGCTTGACGCCACTCCTTCAGCTCGCCTGAATGAGAGGGATATATTTGCATACAAACTACACGCGCGAATTGAGAATAAAAGATGTCGGATGAATGTGCAAGTCTCAGTCTATGATCTATGTGGCTGCGAACCCTTTGTGATAGACCCGTTATTTGTCTGTTCATATTAGGCGTCGCATTAAAAAAAAATCCTTAAATAAATGTTCATTAAAAGAAAACTTTGATCTGTGTAGTAGATATTTACAATCTTAAATCACCCTCCCCGAGTCAGTCATGGATCGTTGCAAGCCAGGTAACTAAATGGGAGAATTTAATACCATACTTTAGTTACCTGAGCTGGCGTGTTTAGGGTTAAGAGGGAGACGTTCAATGGAGTGTGTAATGTGTTTTGTCATAATATTTATAACATGCAGAAAAGAGCGTGTATGGTGATGCATGTTGGCCTGACTGATTTTTCTCTTGTGAATGAACACTGGGAAAACCTGACGTACCATATAATAGTACATTGTGCCAGCAAACACGAGACAATGCTGTCTGAATGTTTGGCATTAAGCCAGCATTGCGACGATGTTGTGTTGTCTGCTTGGGATATACATTGTATACCTGAGGCAATACCGGTAATTTGTCTTTATCTCGGAATTTCTGCTGGACAAAATGCCTTGCTGTTGTCTGGTCACTAATGCCTGCACAGGTCGGCCCTCGGGGGGTCAATTTTCTACAATTTGAGATTGTTATCTCAATCCAGCAAGTCGTTCAATGTACACCTCGAGGCGGCGCCTGTTGTATTATGTCGAACCTGGATGCGAAGCTGATTATAAAATTTGCATCTCTGTAAAATTAATAGTTACTCTGTGAAAAACACCAATATATACAATATTTCTTATTTATAGATTCTTAGCAATATGGCTGTATAAAATGTACCATGCATGACTCAACCGGCCCTGGGAGCTCAGTTGGTTATTAACCTTCTCAAGCCTGAATTTACCATTGTCATCTTCATCCAATACAAGCAGCGAATTGCTGTCGCAATTCCCGACTTGTAGTGAATGAAGATGACTTGCAGTGGGTGAAAAATTGAAGAAAATTGCCATGTTGGAAATTTTCCTTCTAAGACCATTGGTTGTAGGGAAATTAAGTTTGTTATCAGGGATGTAAAATGATGCTTTAATGCATCCTGAGGGCTTAAAGGGTTAAGGGGCGGTTATTGCATTGTGAACAAACACGTCTTGTCGGCTGAATGGTGGACTAGCGCCCTGGACTCTGGCCTAATCTTCAACCAATATTGGCTTACCCAGCGTGATCACCCCATTCATACTACGAGCCTCTGCATGCACGCGGCTTTTACCAAGTACGTGTGCGTGCTTGTTCAATGTCTGTCTCATGTGCCTTCCTTGTCTGACGCCGGCTCACTGCTGGGCCAACGCTGGTGACGTTGGCCCAATGTTGATTCAGCAACGGCATTGTCTCGTATCAAACAGGACATGAACACACGAGTGATACCCTCGCTGTGTGAGGGTATGTCAACAATCGGTGTGATTATGCAATTCAGACGTTGACCCAATGCTGGGTTCATGTTGGGCCAACGTCGAAGACGGTGGGCCAACATTAACCCAACATTGGTTCCAATTCTCTTGTGTGTTGGAAATCCTGTACTGAACGAGCTGCGCCACCTC
This sequence comes from Flabesymbios commensalis, assembly GCA_964017125.1. Classification (NCBI taxonomy): domain Eukaryota; kingdom Metazoa; phylum Annelida; class Polychaeta; order Terebellida; family Flabelligeridae; genus Flabesymbios; species Flabesymbios commensalis. The sequence goes on from CAXHKU010000237.1 coordinate 31,737, forward strand.
AATGGAATTGGACTGGCGGCCATTTTTATTTCCAATGGCCATGTTGTTCTGCGAATAGATAAGTAGCAGATACTGCGTTAGAACGATACAATACACTGAATAATATGTATTTGCTCAAAAAAATGTGTAGTAACCCTACAAAATGCGAAGCATGATTGTCCATGCTAGCAGCTCTGTTACACCACCATAATATCGTATAGGTCCTACTGTAGCATTTAAATTTACTCCCAATTGTAATAGCAGAATGTATAGAAACACCAGATAAATTACTCCCTCATACACGCCCTGCTCACTTATCATGAATGCTGACGCAGCACATTTACAGTAGGCACTCCTTTTTTCGTAGGTTTATCCTACTTTTAGCACAGCTACCGGATTTGACCTGGATAACAAGTGCAGTGTTTACATGGAAATTTCCATTCATCACTTGTCTGGCACTCAACGGCGTCACTCAATGGCATCACGATCACTGCTAAGTGCAGCGAAAATAACCGATTGCTCCTGGGTCACATTACGTAATAGTATTTTATCAATCAGCTTATCATGAATGATTGACATGCTTCCAAATTTCGATAATCATATACATGAATGATCTGGTACAACACCCCTTTAGAATAAAATAGTTCTTTTCAAGTAAATTCCCAGCAGATAAGATGTTGAATTAATGCTGTTTTAACGTTGGTCCACCGTCTACGACGCTGGACCAACGTTAAACCAACATGGATTTAATGTCTTGTGCCTTGGCAATTGGCATTATACATGTCGTCGCCTCGGAGCTAAAGGATCCTATCTGCCACTCTGACGAGTGTCAGATAGGATCCTTTAGCTCCGAGGCGACGATGTGGTTGTTACAAACTCCCCAACTCAGTACAAGTACGGTAACAAACTCCTTAAGATTGTAGATATTATTTTTGACTGACAACATGTACAAGTCTATTAACTCGAGTGCAGGCTTTCACCCAGGGGTCCCTACACTCTGTATTAACTATCATCTATTTCTGAATTTATCAATGGAAATCGCCATATTATATTATAATATCCTCAATGAGCGATCCTACAATTTTTTTTCTGATCTTGCTGATTTTGCTCTGATACTGCTATTACATTATGTAAACAAAGATTACATGTGTGAATGAAGCTCACTAGCGGTGATACGGTCCTCTAGCTATCATTACGTTCCTCTAGCGGTCATACTGTCCTCTAGCTATAATTACGGTCCTCTAGCGGTCATACCGTCCTCTACTGTGACTAGGTCCTTGAGAAGGCGTCACCTCTTTATTGAATAAGATGACGCATCAATGGCGTACCTTGACAAAGCCACGGCGCAGATGTATATTATAACGCCAAGCAACAAGGAGACGTAAGTACCTCTCGTATGGCTTATTGTTATAATTAAAGCTAAGCTACATACATGTACTGTTCTGTGACGGGGCTTTACGTCAATGGTGTTTTAGTTGACACTGCTGTGCTTTATTCCATATGATTGTGGCCTATATATCTAACTATTATGACGCGGTGATTAATTCGAACGAGTGCGAGCGGGTGATTGAATAGTGCATTGTTATTTATAACGAGATTTCTTTGATAACCTTGTGCAGTTGGATAACAATACGATGTCTTGTTATTCAATTTAGCGGCGAGCCAATTACCGAGGAGACTCTCGAAAGATGGATGAAAGGGTGCGTAGAATGGCTTACTGACAACTTGATGACGACATGTAGCGTCAAGAGTGGTGTGAGAGCAGTGAAGCGACCTTTGATATTTGGTCTCGTTGGCTCGTCGTCTTCGTCATCCTATTATATTGAACAAGTGCCAAGACCTCCACCCCAGCCCTTTGTGTGCCAGGGCAAGATATATAGCGCGCTAATTAACTATTCAAGATTTTACCTGTGCTTTTGATCAAGCTTGAATCATCACTTGGGAGTGCTCACTCACATTGATGACTGGTTGATGTATTACGTGGGCGGGAGGACATTGATTTGTTTGTGGTTGATCTGGGCCTCTGAAGTTGGGTGCACCCTGTGCCTTGTTATTGTACAGTTGTTTTGCTGTAAGCAGTGCCAATAACGCTGACACTGACACCGACAGTGACGTTGGTTAACTGGAATGCTCTCTTCTGTGAATGAAACGGCGAAAAACAAATAAATCTAATTGTTATCGCTGATATCAACAACGTTCCCTTGTAATTATATGCTGGAAACAATTGCCCACGCAAACGTGTCCCAACCTTCACAGTGATACGTGTCGCTCTTAAAATATCAATTTCATTTTTTCAATCAACAGCGTTTGGATATTCCCAGATAACACGACACCTTAAACCAATGCCGATTTGATGTTGGTCCGCCGTCTCCGACGTCGGCCCAACATCAAATCGGCATTGGTTTAACGTGTGGTGTTTGCTGGGTTGGCGTACTCTATCTGTGATCAGTTGATCTGTTGTGACCAGGTAATTAGATGTAGCTCTCCCTTTTTTCAGGGTGGCCAGGTGAGCTGGCGAGATATGGAGGTGATATTAGCTGAGTGACTCACCCAGGCAGCTCACCTGTAATTTGCTGGAACTATAACGCGAAGGGCAATCAATCGATCATGTTGGTTTCTAACCTTGCGCGTTTTAATTTGACACTCTTTAAGCGTAAAAATTGAAACCAGGAGTCAAAATATTCCAAGTCCCTTGTGGTACTGCTGAATAAAGAATAACATTTTTGAAGCTGGAATTCCCGAAACAATTTCCAACTGAAATTGCCGAAAAGTAATTATAATGATATGAATTATCATAGGAAAGAATATTAATCAACTCAGCGTTCCAAATCAAATGAAATATACTGTAGTCTATATAATTCATCACTAAATATACACTCTTAACGAAAAAGGTTTCTGGAGATTCTTTGCCATATAGTCATAAGTGATATACAGAAAGGCTCCATATACAAACCTGGTATGTACGTCTTTCCCCATAATATAACTATATGGAAAATAACCTTTAAAAACCCTCTGTGTTACGAATGTAGGCCCTACATGGTGAACAAAGGCCCAGAAACATGAGTAAGGATGGCGATGTTGTCTCGGGGTTCGATTCAGACGGAGTGACTTGATGAGGTCAGGATCCGGCCGGATCCGGCAGCCTGGTCAGGCAGTGTTGATTCATACATCACACTCATCCTTAGTGCTCTACAAAAACAAAGCAGTAGCTGCTTACTTTAGAAGTAAGCAGTTACTGCCTTTTGTTTTTGCCGTTTACAGTCTGTGACCTGGCTGTCTATTCCAGGAATGTTACATCGCCACGTCATTCTGCGCGGCCCCACATCAGTTACTGAGAGGGCGAGGCCAGCCAAATCACCTGAGATAGGCACCCTTGTCATGCTAGGGGCGTCAGTCAGTGAGCAGCCTCGCTCAGCCAAATCACTTGACATAGCCCTTGTTATTCTACAGGCGTTCACTGGATATTATGAGAAGTTTACCTCATATTATTAATTCGGATTGAAAACCGTGTTTTCAGTTTAATTTAGTTGATCCAGTGTACCGTACCGGTACTACATTATTGATAACAAAATCGAGAAACAAGATAAGATATACAATCCATGTATAATCTGATAATATGCACATATAATAATATAAGTGGATATAAACAGTAAAAGGATACTTGCTGCATGGGAGATAAACTAAACAAATATACTCGTATTATTTTAATCGGGTCGAAATCTGGTGATCATCAATTTGTGAAAAAAATATGCATACACAGTATTTTTTACTACAAGACCAAGTGGAAGCTTCTTAAAAGCGATCGGTAATTGGATAACAATGATTGACATTGTTGACTTCTGACTGATTTATTTTAAAGCTATTCTAAAGGTATATTAACATGATCGCGTGTTATATCTCAACCATTTCCTTTCTTAGATTGTAAAGTCCGCTGGTTACCGCAAAAAATCGGTATATATCTTTATTTATTAAGTGTTCAGAGTGAATCTCATTCTTCAGTGCGCAATGCTGACTCACGTAATATATATATATTGTCGTGAGGAGATCTCGTTCATATGACCATGAAATCATGACATGACGCAGCCTTCATTATTTGTCGGTAACCTTTACAACGCTGAAATATTTTGTAGAAACCGTGGGGTCTAGAGGGTTGAAAAATTTCAATTTTATATCATCATAAATGTCCGTGTTAGATATTTCCGATTCATTTGAATACATATGTTATGGGTTCTACGGCTATTATAAATGTTTTAATTCTTTCAGTGCGGGGACCGTCTTTATACGTCAGAATCTGACGTAAACGTCAGATTCTGACGTATAAAGACTGTCCCCGCGCTAAAAGGGTTAATCACCCGGGCAGCCGACATCAGAGTTCATCCAACTGTGACTCACAAGTTAAATATAAATAGTCGATCTTGTTTTTCAACGTTCGTCTGAACACGTAGCAGACTGGATAGTCTAAAGCTGGATTTGATGGACGTGCGTGTGTATTTTAGTTCAGTCGGGCGTCTATGGCACGCGCCGAGGCAGCTAATTTATCGGGATCACTTCACGCTATTTACGGTGGATGCGTTATATTTATCACTGGATCAGCTCTATTTATAATGTTATTGACGCAATACCCGGTGGGGATGTTGCAATTTCTGTGAATTGTCGACTTTTGCGAATTTGTCGTGAAATTCACAAAAATCGATAGTTATTTCGCGCTGTTGTGAAATTCACTAAAATCGACAGTTGAGTACATTTTTACACACATTCGTTATCAGATAATTCGGTATTTTCTGTTGAATTGTGGTTTATATGAAGCCTTTGGGGAATTGTGATTATATCGTGATTGCGAAATAACATTCCACTTGCCAAAATGTTGAGGCAGGCAGCAATGTTTAGAGTCACGGAAGTCCAACCGGATGGTTCGAGGCTGTGTGCTGCAGATCCGCCATGATGCTGGTGGAAAGCCAATCATTCCAAAACCCTGACTGGCCCCCAGCACCATGACTAGCGCTATACTGATCTGCAAAGCAAAAAGGCGGTAACTGCTTACTTGAAAAGTAAGCAGTTACTGCCTGTTGGGCGTTGCACGGCATTGTATTGGGGGAGGTGTGCCGTTAAGGTATCGGGATATTATTCTGAGAATCATTATTGATCGGGAATGTGCGCAGTGCAGGCAATTGCAGGGAATAATTTGTTGTACAGAAATCGCGTAGCTGTACCCGTGTTCTTGTACAAGTTACGATATATCGCAGGCTTCTGATTGGTCGAGATGGCCATCTCGACCAATCAGAAGCCTGCGATATATCGTAACTTGTACGAGAATACAGGCCCTGTTAAGCAGCCGTGACTGCGAAGCTACAATTCTGATTTCTCCATTCCAAAAACTGCTACACCAACAAATCGTTGTGTAGCATCTGCTCCCAAGTGTGTAGCAAACTTCCACTAAACCAGACAGATTTTCCCTTACTTGTGACATGGATAACCTCCTTGGTTGGGATAATCCGCTATGCTCAACTGATTATTGATCAAGAAAATCTGTATTAATATATATTTATTGGCGGGATGCGGGTGCATAAGTTTGTAATGATAGATGTCGTAATTGCGGCTTTCACCATGTTTTCAGGCTAATTTACAATATACTGTGGTATCATATGATAATGTATTGTTGTTTATTACGCAGTCAGCCGTGCATAATGACGGTCACAAGTTGTTTTGTGTAAATATAGAGAGTGATATCATGCAATACAAGAACTAAATGGGGTGTATTGATGAATCACTAGCTCCTTGCCACGACGCACAGCAATCTTTATATCGATCCCACTTTCTGAGAAAGTGCAACGTTGTTTACTAGATCTACACTGTAATAACGGCTATAGCACTAGCTACTAGCTACGGTGGACTTTGAAAACATAATGATGTTATCAGTAAATGAACAACTGCTGACTCTATTGCCTTCGAACAAATAAGGAATAGTCAATAGTGGATTTTTGTAAATGCAATAATTAAGACCCTGCTATAGACATATTGCAGTGTAATATGTTTGATGTCGCTTATAAATAATGTAAGTTTGTACACAAAAAAATTGTAAAAATGATAAACGGTGTGATTTAAATAATGACACCTTTCAAATTGAAAAAAATGAGTAACAGAGCATCTCTCGTAAGCTATTTTATCAATTTCAGTGGTATTTTTTTTTATTCTGATTGGAAATCGCTTGAAAATCGCATGGTTAACTCTTATCATGCTAAGTAAATTTATTTAATTTTCAATATTTGAGATTGTGCTTCGCTACCGCGACACACAACCTCAAGTTGTTGAAAATTACTCGTATTTGTTTAATTTGAGACCAAATATTTACAGATATTAATGTTTAAACACTCATTTCATTCCCAATAACTGTGATTTAATCTGCAAATAAAACAAATTGAAAACGACTATTGTCGTGATTAAGAGGCAAAGGGTAATACGTTATACTTGGTATGGTATAGTACATTGGCGTGTTAGGGACGGCTACACATATTTTTCTGGACAAATTATTCCATCTGAATACTATTCGCACTGTTACCATGGCCGCTTACACCACAGATCCACGATCTGATTCCGTGTAACTGCTGGCAGTCCTGACAACCAGGTCTGACGCGCGCGCTCTCAGATCCCAGTATTGATTTCCTGGTACTGCGTTGGTGGGATCGACCCGGAAGGTATGCCAGGAATAGATTGGACGGGGGGCGGGGCGGGCACGATGCCAGGCCAGCTGCTGGTGGACTCTGTCTGTTATACAGCGGTCTACCTGCCTGATCTACAGGGCTGCAGCAGCTTAACCACAACAAGCAACAGAAAATGCTACCACTAAATGCAAATGCTAGCAATGCCGTTATTCGTCTATTTTAGCGATTTAGATAGTCTCTTGCGAACAGATGCAATGCTTTTATTTTTCTGTAAATTCACGTTATATGCGAAGCGTTTATTTTAGCGATTTTCGCGCGAGCGCGAAATTAGCTAAAATAAACACCTTGCCAACGTAATTATCCGTATGTAGTTATCGCTATAACCGTAATAATATTATCGTGTCTTTGTACCCAGCGGCGAGGGTGGGGGGGGGGGGGATTAGCGGGGGGTGTGAGGTAATAATCCGTCGCCTTGCTGGGATATTAATTATATTTCCATTCTTATGTAATATTAACCTGACTAATCCGTCTAATCCGAGCTTTGCGAGTCATAGTTATACCAGGGATCAATACATGTGGCATTATAGACATAACTGTCAGTGATGCCACCCTTTGCAAATATTGTAATTACTCAGCATATTCGTGCAAACACGAGACCCTGAACAAATGTTGCTTTAATGTCGGCCCGGAGTCGCAGACGATGGGCCAACATTGAAGCGACATTGGCTCGGTGTCTCGTGTTTGCTAGGATACAATATACACCTGTACACTGTAGTATATATAACCAATGTTTTCCTACATGGTTTAATTTGTTCGAGACAAATTGTGTAGCAGTTTCGCAGCCTCGCATGTGCCAGGCTATTTTTCGTCATACTGAAATCTGCTACACAACTATATTTGTGTGTAGCATTTGCTCCCAATTGTGTAGCAAACTGCTCCGCTACACCAGTTATTCTCTGGACTATAGTATACATGTTCTTTTTAATGATCAAGACCTGTTATCAATAAATGTATACAGGGAATAATTTGTCTGGTGTAGCGGTGCAGTTTGCTACGCAATTTTGGGCAAATGCTACACAATAATATGTTGGTGTAGCGGTTCTTCGTATGGAGAATAGTAGCTTGACACATGCCAGTATGCTAAACTGCTACACAATTTTTCTGAAGCAAATTATTCCCTGGTATATATATCTATGTGTACAATGAATTGATTTTTTTCCTGTCTTAAAGCTTGTTACTTAATATTCTATTCTTGTTGTTGTTGCAGAACGAAGCTAAAGCTAGACGGTCTTGAAGATGCGCATGTTCTGGACAGTGACAACGACTGGCTGGCGGACAAACATGGCTGTCCAGCCTATGTGAGCCCAGAAATCCTGAACACGAACGAGAGCTACTCGGGTCGCGCTGCGGACTCCTGGAGTCTGGGCGTGATGCTCTACACCATGCTGATCGGCAGGTATCCCTTCCACGATACGGAGCCCAGCGCTCTGTTTGGAAAGATCCGCCGCGGACAGTACAGCATCCCGGACACGGTGAGCTCTAGAGGCAAGTGTCTGATCCATAGCCTGTTGAGGATGTCACCCTCGGAGAGGCTGAACGCGCACGAGATCCTACAGCACCCCTGGTTCAACACGGGTAACCGCCTGCACGTGCACACAAGGTCTGAGAAACGGGACAATGACCAGCGGGTGCCCGACGTACCCCTGGCGCACGACGATATTCTGTTTGAATGAAAGCGAATGACAACTCCGCTAGGCTTCGTTTACAAATTTGGACTGTTGTTATTAATAATTAGAATTATTGAACCGGGTGGATTTAAATCGCGGTTTCTGGGGGTTTTGGTACCCCCCTCAAGCTAACACAGACAATGTGCCATGGACGCCTGGGACGGTAGCCCAACGCCGGTTTAATGCTGGCAAGGCGTCTGCGACGCTGGCCAGCATTGAACTGGCATTGGGTATACGTCTCGCTTGTCAGCAGGTGGTACGCAATCAGAATGAGAAGTGTATTTGAAGGACTGGGTTGTTGAAACCAAGCCACTACAATAGCTATTCCATCAACTACAATGCAAACCGACATGGAAGACACAGGACTGAGATTTGAGTGTGTGGTAGTGATGCCATGATCTGCTTCGAACTGTTTATCTCACTTCATGAACGCCAGATGTGTTATGTACGCCTACTTACAATGCCATTGCTTAGGCTCTGAAAAAAAACAATTTGAGACACCATCATCAATAATTTATCATCCATTGCTGCTTGCTTCGAACAAATTTACAATCCCCGCAATTGATGATCCCCAATCCTTCCCCAAAACTGTTCTGCTGCAGCTGTAAAATCAATTCTGATGAATTAAGTGATGCTTGCCTAGTAATAACCAGATTTACTATTATAGGACTGACATTTGTTTTTCATCGCGAAAGCCATGAGGCAATTGAGCGATTTCAGCTCAAATCTTTTGATTAAGGAGATATCGATTTGAATTCATCTGTCGTATCGTCATCTTCATCAAGAGGCTCATCTTCCCAGTTTAGCCTTCATGTGCTAAAACTTTCAAACAACACCAATCTAAATCTTTAGAATGAAGTCCTAGCATGTTTTTATCAGATCGGCTTTTATGAGACCAATATTTATATTCCACCAGAACAATGCACCAGATTTTAATATTACCCAACATGTTTCTCCTCGTAAGCTAACCCCTCTTTATGTAACCACCATAAGACATTTGGCAGCTTTAGCATGCTTAAAATATCTAACAAGAACACATTTGTGAATTAAAATTTCTGTAGTAAGCATGGTGGGTGGCTCTCATGAATTAGCTTCTGCAGGCTGAATTGTCCTATCGGATATTTAGCTCCCAAGAAAGCGATTTATTCAATGGAATCACAAATATCGAAGTGGGAATGATGAACATTGATTACATCTGCTTGCTGCCAATTTTAATTGGTATCTTCACTCTACTCAAATCATTGATGAATTGATGATGGTGAAAATACATATCTTTTATAAGAATTTCGACCCAAAGATAGAAATAAATACATTAATTATACTTGTAGAAAACATTGAAAAATTGCAGCAAGCAGGATGGTTAAGCCATGGAATAGCTAAAAAAGCATAGACTAAAACTTGGTGTAATCTTTGAAGAAAGCATTAGCTTTAAAACTATAAGACCATTAGGCTATTAGACTGGTCTGTAAGCTTCAGAGTGTTGTGCGCATTTACTCATATCGCATTCAACTTGTGCCGAGACTACTTTTGGCGGTTGGATGTGGAACTAGTACTATCTCGTATCAAGAACTTTGTTCTTGCTCGTATTTTTCATTCATTTGAAGCTGCGATTGTCACCGCTATTTCCAGCTTCAAATGACGAACAATAAATATTTCTTGTGTATTCTGTCTGTATCGATGTCAGGCAGTTAGTCTACTCCTAAATAATAGGCAATTCACCAATGCTGGTTTAATGTTGGCCCACCGTCTACGATGTTGGTCCAACATTAATCCAGCATTGGCTTAACGTCTGTTGGCGGGGTTGTATCAGGTCGCTGTACCAGTGGCGCCAGTGTTAGCCACGTGGGGGGTCTACCCCCCTGCCTGCCCGCCCATGGTTTATATGGTACATCGAGCTAGTGTACCTTGTTGTATATCTGTATAGTTAACAAATTCTAGCAACTTGTTACTTGTTGAAAGTTGTTGTTATAATTGTTCATTTTCTCTCCTTCAAGCAGTGTGTGTGACTGTGTGTGTATGTGTCTGTCCACCGTCAGTACATTCACTGATTCATAGTGCCAGCTCCAGATACTGGACCACCTCAATCAATAGCTGGCACTCTAAAACAATTATATTTATTTGAACGACCCCCTAATTGTACAGTTTTTCATCTGTGGCTACAACCAACAAGTATTACACAGAGCCCTATGTCTAATGAGACCTTGTGCTGGTTTGTTTACTCGTTGACCTTGAGCTGAGGCTTCTCATTGGTGGATATCGGCCAATGAAAAGCCTGAGATTATTGTTGACCTCTCGGAGTGGAAGCCTTCATTCTCTGTGGCCATAACTGTTTCTAGTTAGATTGTTGCTTTTTGTTGCGCGGCATGATTGTGTGAAACAATTTGCATGTAAACCCTCCACCGTTTTTTAATGCTCATTTTTTGTCAAATTTGTCAAAGGAAAAAAATATAAATATTCAATTATAAAAACAGTTTTATCTTTTTAGTTTTTATCGAATGGTCACGATTGCCCTTGTTTATTTTTCATACACTGTTAATTAACAAAATCACCGAATAATTAGTCACTTTTTGTATTAATCAACTATTATTCATCAACTATTTTATAGTTGTTTACACCTTGCATCTCGGATGATTTGATGTTTAAATTTTAATTTCATGTAATAAATACTTAAAAATTTATGAAGTAAGTCGGACTATTGTGATCTTTAAATGTATTTCTGTGGCTCACAAGAAGCCCTGCAAAGTGTATTTTTAATGAAATTCCAGGCATGAGATGATTTCAAAGAGGGTGTGATTTTAAATGTCTGGTTTGTGCCATCTTATAATAATTCTCCTGTGAGAAAGATTTCTCTCTGAGCAATTTTTGTTGGCACCAGGCTTCTTGTCACAATGCGGAAATTAAATCACAGCTAACTCAAGACGTTGTTTTATGGGTGGACGCTGTCCATCTATCAATCAGCGCCTTGTATTAATTAGCTGGATGGTCAGGCGTAATGCCAGTTAGACTTACTCAGTGTTAATACTGTGCTAGAGTTTTCTGGCATTAGGTTGACAATGAACCATTGCCGATCGCTTGACCTGCACCACCTGATTGCCCATTGTGAAGCCAGCGTAAGCTGTAGCGTAAGCGGTCTGAGTGTCGACATGGGGTGTCCTAGTTATTTATAATCCACTGGTGATAATCTAAACGTGTACTCTGTTTTCACGCGGGGCATTGACAGCATGAACCAAACCTGAACGCGCTGCATCTCATCTCAAACAATTCCTCGCTTGGATATGAAAGGGTGTATCTGCCACTTTACAAAGTGACAGATACACCCTTTCATATCCAATGTGACGAATGTCTCGTGTAGCGTTTTTTTGCAAACAAGCCACCTCTTTCAGTTTTATTTAATATTTTTTGTTTGATTGCTATTATTTGTCATTTTTCTGGCGACAAGCCGATATCTTAACAGCTTCAGAGTGCAGGGGTTGATGTGACGGGTGGAGTTAACTGGTATTTTTGATCGGTTGACCTCCATTTCAGGCCTTTGTTTGGTCAAATTCACAAGCTTGACCAATCAGAAGCCTAATATATGGGCCAGCCGTTAGAAAGTAACGTACTTGACCTTTAAATCTGCCCCACCCTTTGTTGTAAAGTGCAGGACACTGGTGGAATTGTCATTCAATTGTTACGATGTATATTATCATTTGGGGCGAATTTGTCATTCGCTCTGCATTGAGAATAATATAATTTAATTTATAATAAATAATTACTTTTGAAACTGTTTTGTCTGTGTTTATCCCGTTTTCAGTCTCTTTCATATATTTGCGAGGGATCTATATTTGCGATTGAAAATATATCGTGTACGACTTGTAGCTTATTTAATTGCTCAACATGATATAATTTAAATTTTTACCATTCGAGTTGATTCGCTAACGCGACCCACAAATTCATATGCATAAAAATTACTTATATTCGTACAATTTATATACCCAAGAGAAAACCTGTATAAAGACCCGTTTTCATGCATACTGCACAATTTTTGCAGGGTTGTGGTAATCACCCCTTTTCTCGCTTGTTCCGATAATAGACCTACTTGTACATGTTGTAAACATCAGTATGGCCGATGTATCTGGGTTTTTAGTGGGTAATAACCTTGTTGACTCGATAAAACAACGTTCATATGCCCTGCTCAAATTTGTCCTTTATGGTGACGGGCGGGGGCCCTGGGGTAGTGGTTAGCACCGCTGCCTTTCACGCCAGAGTACGGGGTTCGGTCACCGGTCTCGGCGGTTTGAAAGAAACAAAAATGTTTCTTCCCCATCCACGTGTGAAAGTCAGTATTGTGGGGAGCCTCCGTGACCGAGAGGTAGCGTGCTCGGCCTCAGACCGCCAGGGCTCGTTTTTCGAATCCTGTGTCTGGAGGACAGTGTCATCTCAATCATCTCACCATCCTCAGGAGGTTCTCCTGGCCCAGTTTAGCCTATATGTGCACAAAGGTGGCCTAAAGCCCGATTCATTTCATTTCCTTTATGGTGACAACCCAGCAAACACAAAACATTTGTATAACATTTGTACAACGTCGGCCCAACGTCCTCGACGTTGGTCCGACATTGTACAAATGTTATGCAAATGTTTTGTGTTTAATGGGAAGAGCAAGTTCTCTGACGAGTTGAAAAATGGTTAAAAGGAATAATTTGCTTTGTTGACGCGCCAGTTTTATATAAATTATTGATTATATTTGTGAATTGCAATAGACTGATAATGAGATCCCTGATACCCTGATGTCTATTAACCCTGATGTCTATTAACCCGTGAAGCGCTTAATATTTTGATATAAACCATTGAGATAAAAGGTTATTTTTCAATTTGATATGATCATAAAGTCTTGGGTCTTCCGCTTCATTTGAATACTCAAAGAATTACAATATTATTCATAATTGTCATAACATAGCCTAGGCAATAACCCATAACATAGGTATTCAGATGAATCGGTTGGGCCGCATATTTGTCATCGTGTTTGTACATATACAGTGCTCCAAACTGTTCAAAGGCTTGGAGTGTGGAATGCTGCATAAGGCACTGTGCACTATAAAGAACCCTTCAAGTCATTCGAAATAAGAGTAGGGCATAGTCCCGGCTTCTCAAATGAATCAGAAAGAGCTAGCTAAGATATTTATGATGATTTTAAATGGAAGAAAACCTTTGGTCTCCATGGTTTATACAACATTAGAGGTCTGATTTGAAAAGAAAATTACCCTTCTGCGATCCACACCTTCGAGTGACTAACAATTAATTGAATTTGGTAGATTAAAGTGGAAATGTACATGATTATCTGCAATTATTTTTTTAATATCTAGAAACCGTGCTAGTTAGCTAGACCTTCACTATATATAAAAACATGCGGTTCCAGGGAGGGATATGCCCTGAAAATTTTCAACTAGATCAAATCCAATGGTCGACATGCGGCCATTATTGACTTTATTATGCCTAATATCTGGAATTATCTGCCCACTATGACTAATTTAAAATAAATGGTCATGAGATATATAGTGGAGTCAACATTTAAAAGTTATAGTATTTTTTTTTCAACTGAAATTCCCTTTTAAACGATGATTGGGGGCTGAGGCCTGTGTCGCCGGCGGGCCTTGTTGATCGAGGTGGGTTTTACACTCTTTAAAGGCAATTTTTTTCTCCCGCTCACGCGTAAAATTTTATCTTGCGTTGAGCCCCTGCGACCGACATATAGTGTGCCTGGCCGCCAGTGTTCGAATTTAAATCCTGTGGCTGTCATAATTATACAGGTAATTTATCTCACTTACTCCCTTGTGCAGTGGTTAAATCTGCCTGCTTGGAAAGTCGGGAGATCGCGGGTTCGAACCACACTCCGGCCTTCAACAAAATGTTTCTTCCCTGCTCACTCGTAAATATTCAATATTGTTGGGAGCCTCCGTGACCGAGAAGTAGCGAGCTCGGCCTCAGACTGCCAGGGTCCGAATTTCGAATCCTGTGTCTGGAGGGCAGTGTCATCTCACCATCCTAAGGAGGTTCTCCTGGCACAGTTCAGCCTATATGTGCGCAAAGGTTGCTCTTGAAATTGTTAGTTCGCTTGTTTGTTCATTCATCTAAATTTGTATCGCCCATCTTTGAATTAGTGATTAATGTTCTACGTAACATATTCATAAACTACTATTAAATACTGTTGATCTGGTAATTTTTCGCGTGTTAAAATTTATGCGAATTTGTTATTTGGGGACTTTTTAAGAATTATTTATTTTGATGATGGTGATGCTATTATAATAATAATTTTCACGAGATTCTTAATTTCGCGAATTTGTCCTCGTGAAATTCGAGAAAATTAAACCTCCCGAATATTACCAGATCTACAGAAAACTGAAAATGTTGAGAAACCATGGAATTCGTGTTGATCATTTTCAGAATATAGTCACTAATTTATCCTTCATGTGTCACGATGCATGGCGGGAAGGTTGGCAGGCCAACAGACGTTGTCTCGGAATCTCACAATATGTTATGCGGAAATGTCAACATCATGATTCATTGCTCAGCTTTGCAAATTATCGTCCTTGATATTCCCACGTGTCACTGACCATGATACAGCTCCTACAGGATACGAGGCATTGAACCAATGTTGTTTTAATGCTGAGCCACCGTCTGCGACGCTGGCCCAACATTAAAACAACACTGGATCAATGTCTCGTGTTTGCTGAGAGTGCACAAAGGCATCGTCAGGGGGGAGTGTCCATTGAATAATTTATTTTACGTAAATTTGTCTCTTGTTATACATTCGGGTATTTACATTTAAATGCATAATTATTGTAATTCTATACATTGTACACCTACTCCTGAATTAATCATCTAGTATAATGCATAAAGCAACAGTATATAATCCAACGGGTGTAGGGGTTAAAGCTACCTCTCTGTAACGTCGGAGCTCGCGTGTTCATCTCCCGCTCAGTTTTCAAAGAAACTAGAATGTTTCTTCCCCGCTCACCCGTAAATATTCAGTATTGTAGGAGATTCAGTGACCCAGAGAGCGGTGGACCTCAGGTCGCCAGGGTTCGATTCCTGTGTCTGATGAGCATCTGATTCACCTCATCAACTTCTGGTCCAGTTTCACCTGTATGTGCATCCAAGTGGCCTAATGCTTCATTCATTCAATCAATCAGTCGATCAACAAACGCCCAACTAACCAACCAGCCAATGAACCAACCAACAAACCAACCATCCATCCAAGAAACATTGTAACGATCATATTGTGTGAAATATGTAGCATTGTACGCCCGTCTCTGTCTTCGCCCATTTATACCGCCGTCCCAGTTTTTACAAATAACTTCCCAATGGGATTTTATGTTCTGATTATTGATTTATATTTGACAGTGGTTTTACATATCTTGGGGATTTTTTTCCACTGATCCTCATTTAAACTGGTGAAAATATGTAGTTCACAGCATATCGTCGGTAATATAAACTGCTGTTAAACTTCCGTTGCTGCGCGATATCCAGCAAACACAAAACATTTGTATAACGTCTCACCACACTAAATACCCGTCCCATTGACTTACATGTAATATGACCCATACACTCAGGCCTCCAAGCACTCTGTAAGTGGAGAGATGTAAATAAACCTATATATCATTTTAACCACCAGTCTGTTCTCTTTCAATCTAAACAATAAAAAAGGCATGTTTAACTGACATAATTTTTTTTATTTGAGCCCATAATAACCTCTTGCCCCACTCTCCTCTGATCGATCTAGAACAAAATTGACCTTGTTTTTTAGAAGAGCCTTGTTACAGCCAGCGCAATGACTTCCTGTTGGATCTATCTTTCATTATTTCGATGCTTTTGCTACACCAAATCATCACAGAATCGATTTAAATTGGTAGCAAAATAATATATCTGTAATATTTGCCACTGAGGCTGCTGCAAAGAGCCGCATTTTTTAAAAAGAGACTAACTTTCTTATTCTTAAACTTTATAATGATATGCGCGAATGAATTTGTGTGGTGAGACCATAACATTTATACAACGTCGGCTCGACGTTGCTCCAACATTGTAGAAATGTTATACAAATGTTTTTATGTTTCTGGGTATATATCCTCTAAATCGTTAGAGTTAAAAAATAATATCTGGTATACATACAACTGCATTTGGGGAAAATGTATGTCAAATTTGAAGAATGACCAGCACATATTTTTAGAGTCATAGGCTACCGCATTTTTTGACACAATATATTTTAAAGCGTTTTAGTTTACCCTGCATGAAATACAGATGCATCTTATAAAAATGCAGATCAATTCGAAGATGTGTGACCTTGACCTATATTTACGACCCAGGTAATAACATAACGCCGCTGAAATTCCTTTTCAGTGCAATACCTTTTGAATTTTGTATTTATATTTGGCATACAGATGCACCTACAAAAATGTCCCAATTAGTTTGATGCACATTGTTTTATTGGTTTCAGTTAAAATCCTTATATTTGATACCTAAGGATCTGATGTAACTACAATATTTGAAATTTGTGACCCGTCAAGTAGGATACTAAAGTTAAGGAATTACTATATCGTCCCCCTGGATATGAAACGGTGTATATGCAACTTCACAAAGTGGCAGATACACCCTCTCATATCCAATGGGTGAATCTACTTCAAAAATTCAATCACACACTTTAACAGTCACTTAATAACCCTGTATTGTCAAGAAAAACACCTTACTTTTTACAATGTTATAGCAATGTCATGAAAAAATGCCTGAAAAAGTCCCCTAAATTGACCAAAATTTACCCTGAAAAATATAGCGGACAGCCCCCGAAACTCTCGGCGCCCCCTTTTTTCAGATTCTGGATCTGTCACTGATTTGTGCCCACTTTGCGCCTGATTTGGGTCATGATTACTTTCCATTTTGGTCATGAAAAATCATGATTTTTTGTTTTTGAAATTTTGTGACAACCCTGCTTTAAGTGGCAGAATGCAAATAACTGTTAGTTTGTAATATATTTCCCAATAATCCATCTTAAGAAAATCAGTTATTTTTCCTCATATATTGTACCACAAGAAGCTAAATACATACACATCTATAGTTGTACAATCCTCAGTAAATAAATATGTTTATACCAAGTATGATCATATTCGGATAATGTTATCCCTTAGTCATTTCTTATCCCGTGTACATGTAGAATAATTCTAGTTTGATAAAATAAAACTACAAATGTGCAGACAGAGATCAACATGCTGCTTGTCTTCACGAATCCAATCTGGAAAGTGTTGGTTTTCAATGATAGTGGTTTGACAGTCCTGGGTTTACCGTTTCACACTGGGTTTACCTTTTTACACTGGGTTTACCGTTTTACACTGGGTTTACCGTTTTACACTGGGTTTACCGTTTTACACTGGGCTTACCGTTTTACACTGGGCTTACCGTTTTACGCTGGGTTTACCGTTTTACACTGGGTTTACCGTTTTACACTGGGTTTACCGTTTTACACTGGGTTTACCGTTTTACACTGGGGTTACCGTTTTACGCTGGGTTTACCGTTTTACACTGGGTTTACCGTTTTACGCTTGGTTTACAGTTTTACACTGGGTTTACCGTTTTACACTGGGTTTACCGTTTTACGCTGGGTTTACCGTTTTACACTGGCTTTACCGTTTTACGCTGGGTTTACCGTTCTACACTGGGTTTACCGTTTTACACTGGGTTTACCGTTTTACGCTGGCTTTACCGTTTTACACTGGGTTTACCGTTTTACACTGGGTTTACCGTTTTACGCTGGCTTTACCATTTTACACTGGGCTTACCGTTTTACACTTGGTATACCGTTTTACACTGGGTTTACCGTTTTACGCTGGCTTTACCGTTTTACACTGGGTTTACCGTTTTACACTGGGTTTACCGTTTTACGCTGGGTTTACCGTTTTACACTGGCTTTACCGTTTTACACTGGGTTTACCGTTTTACACTTGGTATACCGTTTTACACTGGGTTTACCGTTTTACGCTGGCTTTACCGTTTTACACTGGGTTTACCGTTTTACACTGGGTATACCGTTTTACACTGGGTTTACCGTTTTACGCTGGCTTTACCGTTTTATACTGGGTTTACCGTTTTACACTGGGGTTACCGTTTTACACTGGGTTTACCGTTTAACACTGGGTTTACCGTTTTACACTGGGTTTACCGTTTTACACTTGGTTTACCGTTTTACACTGGGTTACCGTTTTACACTGGGTTTACCGTTTTACACTGGGTTTACCGTTTTACACTGGGCTTACCGTTTCACACTAGGTTTACCGTTTTACACTGGGTTTACCGTTTTACACTGGGTTTACCGTTTTACACTGGGTTTACTGTTTTACACTGGGTTTACCGTTTTACACTGGCCTTACCGTTTTACACTGGGCTTATCGTTTTACACTGGGTTTACATTTTTACTCTGGACTTACCGTTTCACACTGGGTTTACCGTTTTACACTGGGTTTACCGTTTCACACTGGGTTTACCGTTTTACACTGGGTTACCGTTTCACACTGGGTTTACCGTTTCACACTGGGCTTATCGTTTTACACTGGGTTTACCGTTTCACACTGGGTTTACCGTTTCACACTGGGTTTACCGTTTTATACTGGGTTTACCGCTTTACACTGGGTTTACCGTTTTACACTGGGTTTACCGTTTTACACTGGGGTTACCGTTTTACACTGGGTTTACCGTTTTACGCTGGCTTTACCGTTTTACACTGGGTTACCGTTTTACACTGGGTTTACCGTTTTACACTGGGTTTACCGTTTTACACTGGGTTTACCGTTTTACACTGGGTTTACCGTTTTACGCTGGGGCTTTACCGTTTTACACTGGGGTTACCGTTTTACACTGGGTTTACCGTTTTACGCTGGCTTTACCGTTTTACACTGGGTTACCGTTTTACACTGGGTTTACCGTTTTACACTGGGTTTACCGTTTTACACTGGGTTTACCGTTTTACGCTGGGGCTTTACCGTTTTACACTGGGTTTACCGTTTTACACTGGGTTTACCGTTTTACGCTGGCTCTACCGTTTTACACTGGGTTACCGTTTTACACTGGGTTAACCGTTTTACACTGGGGTTACCGTTTTACACTGGGTTTACCGTTTTACACTGGGCTTACCGTCTTACACTGGGTTTACCGTTTTACACTGGGTTTACCGTTTCACACTGGGTTTACCGTTTTACACTGGGTTCACCGTTTTACACTGGGTTTACCGTTTTACACTGGGTTTACCGTTTTACACTGGGTTTACCGTTTTACACTGGGTTTACCGTTTTACACTGGGTTTACCGTTTTACGCTGGGGCTTTACCGTTTTCAACTGGGTTTACCGTTTTACACTGGGTTTACCGTTTTACGCTGGGTTTACCGTTTTACGCTGGCTTTACCGTTTTACACTGGGCTTATCGTTTTACACTGGGTTTACCGTTTTACACTGGGTTTACCGTTTTACGCTGGGTTTACCGTTTTACGCTGGCTTTACCGTTTTACACTGGGTTTACTGTTTCACACTGGGTTTACCGTTTTACACTGGGTTTACCGTTTTACACTGGGTTTACCGTTTTACGCTGGGTTTACCGTTTTACGCTGGCTTTACCGTTTTACACTGGGTTTACCGTTTTACACTGGGCTTACCGTTTCACACTGGGCTTACCGTTTTACACTGGGTTTACCGTTTCGATATTGTTTGATGGCTCTCTGCATCATGAGTTTTCCCAACAAACGCGATGTAGGATTAATGTTGAATGTTAACTCTTACAGCGCTGAAATATTTTTGTATAAACCATGGAGACCAACGGGTTTTTTCAAATTAAAATCATCAAAAAGTCTAAGTTAGCTATTTCCACTTCATTTGAAAACCTATCCTATGTTATAGGTGTACGACCATTGTAAGTGTTTTACTATTTCATTGTGGGGATCGACTTTAGACGTCAGAATCTGACGTCTACAGACGTCAGAATCTGACGTCTAAAGTCGGTCCCCGCAATGAAATGTTCAACCTACACTGGAACTGCACCTCTTGTTTCCTGGGTATGCGGGGTATCTCTACATGAACAGAGGCTGTAATAGACTGAAAGCCATCCCTCTCACGTAGCTGACACTGCTGAAACAGTATAAGGCTGTGATAGAACAACGTGTTCTGTGTCACAGAACAAAAACGCCAGTGAACGGATTCGTCAATCAAAACAAACGGATCTTGTGTCTAATACAAAACCTGACAAGAACATGACATTGAACCAGCGTTAAACAACTTTAGTCGTGTGTTTGCTGCGATGCAATTATATATTTATACTGTATTTTTACAAAATCCCCATTCAATGACCAAAATATATAAAAAAAAATGAATGGGGTTTTAGGCCACCTTTGTGCACATATAGGCTAAACTGATCCAGGACAGCCTCCTGTGGATGGTGAGATAAATGAAATGACACTGTCCTCCAGACACAGGTTACAAAATTTGATCCCTGGTGTTCGGAGGTCGAGCACGTTAGCTCTCGGTCACGGTGGCTCCCTACAATACTATTATTGTTTTAAGAGTGGATGGGAAGGAAACAATTTTGTCTCTTTCAAACCGCCGAGACCGGAAACCGAACCCCGAACATTAGCGTGAAAGGCAGCGGTGCGCACGTGGACAACTTTGAGTATGATATTGGGTGTGGCTGCATCATTTAATATTGGAAATTTGTGGCAGAATCATTCTAAGTTTGGTGGGGTTTTTTTTGCTCCATCATTTGAAACTAGAAGTAACGTTTGATATCTCGATCATTTCACACATGAAATTTACGTTTGCTATCTACCTCATTTCAATCTTGATATCATTGTTTGCTTGAAGATTGAAATGGGTGTTTGCTATTTTTTTCTTCGCCACCGCATCCATGACCACCATTTTCTTCCTTTTTCTTTTTAGCCACATCAGGACCTTGTAATCTAGAAATATCTTCGAAACCGCTAATCCGATTTACTTCTTGTTCACTATTTTGACACTAGTATATAAATCCTTGTTTTTGTGTACCTGTCTTATAATAATATTTTATATTCACATGTATTAATTGATATCACAATATTATTAAACATTTTTTATTTAAAAAGTACAAGGGGGTTTTCTTACGTATTTTCTACGTAAGACATATTTAAGTTCGAAGCTGGAAATTTATGTTTGCTAGCTAAATAATTTAACGCTGGAAATTTGTCTTTGAATTTAAAATCATTTGAAACTGTAAGTTTGTGTTTATTGGCTGTTTTTGAAGGTGCAAATGAATGTTTCCTAGCTATAAAATATGAAATTGTTTTTAACTGGATACATCAGTTGATCATAATTAGTTCCTTGCATATGAAGGGTGTATCTGCCACTTTGCAAAGTGGCAGATACACGTTTTTATTTCCAAGGGTAGGAATTATTGTCAGTCTGAAATGATATGCTAGAAGGAAATACCAGTAAGCTAGATCATTTTAATCCTACAATTCCTGTTAGAAATAACCTAGCTAGCAAATAATCATGCTGACCATCTCCAGCAAGTCTATAAGGTCAACCTTTCACCGATAATCACGAAGTTAATTTTTTTAAATGTCCACCCACTTGAAGTTGTGCCTCTCTACCGCCACCCACAACTTCAAGTAGGTGAAAATTATGCATATTTGTTTAATTTGAGATCAAACATTTTCAAATCTGGATGTTTAAACACACATTTCGTTCACAATATCAGTGATTTGATCGACTAACAAAACAGATTAAAAAAGACAAAAGTCGTGATCAGCAAGAAAAGGGTTTAGATGTTTTATTAGCCGATCAATTGACAGATATTGGGAACGAAATGTGTGTTTAAACATCAAGATTTGCAAATTTTGATCTGCAATTAAACACATGAATAATTTTCACCTGCTTCAAGTTGTGGATCGCGGTAGCGAGACACAACTTGAAGCGGGTGAAAATTTAAACAAGGTAGCTTGACGGGAAAGGGTTTGGTGCCGTACAAACATAGACAATACCTACAGTAGCTTTTCAAGCCGTCATCTATGTTTGCTTTGCTGAAGTGTAAGCATCATTTCACCTTGAGAGATTGATTGATCTATTCAAAATAATACTGTAATTCATCAATTTGAATTACAGTAAAATATAGACACAATAGTCAATAATTAAGTAGATCAGGGGCCGGTTTCTGTATCGTACTTTAGTAAAAAGTGTCAGCTTTGTACTCAAGTACGTTACAGAAACCGGCCATCGCGGCCGGTTTCTGTAACGTACTTAAGTAAAAAATGAAGTGGGCTGGTTTACGTAACATACTTAAGTAAGAAGTTAATTTTTAACTTAAGTTTGTTATAGATATTGGCCGCA
The DNA here is from genome assembly GCA_964017125.1 of Flabesymbios commensalis. NCBI lineage: Eukaryota > Metazoa > Annelida > Polychaeta > Terebellida > Flabelligeridae > Flabesymbios > Flabesymbios commensalis. The sequence goes on from CAXHKU010000237.1 coordinate 54,466, forward strand.
GGGGCCAGTTTCTGTAACATACTTAAGTACAAAATTAACACTTTTCACTTAAGTACGATACAGAAACTGGCTCATGATATGTAAATACATGCATAAATGTGATGTGAATTTGAATATTCTAGATGAAGCAAATCATAATACTGACACAAATCACGGTTTAACCCTGACTATAACACACCAGCTTGCATCTGAAAACCGCACGTTTTAAAGAAACAAATGTTTCTTCTCCGCTCACTCGTAAAGATTCAGTATTGTCGGGATCCTCCATGACGGAGAGGTAGCGTGCTCGGCCTCAGACCGCCGGGTCTCGAATTTAGAATCGTATATCTGGAGGGCATTATCATCTCACTCCTTCATCTCGCCATCCTCAGGAGGTTCTCCTGACCAGTTTAGCTTATATGTGTGCACGACAGTGGCCTAGAACCCCAATCATTCATTCTATTCATTTTTTTGCATCTGAAACCCTTCGTATTTTTTGATGAACGCAGTCCCCGATGACACAACCAACGGACTGCATGAATGCATTAGCGTATGTGAACGTGAATGGTGGTATAGTAGTGTGAATTATTCATGGCACACAATCAGAGAGAAAGACACACTCGGACATTCGTGTGTACATACGTGCGGGTCCTACTGCTCAATCCGTCTCTGACCATTCTGACGTGCAAAGCCAAACAGCAGTAACTGCAGTCACTACTGTTTGTCTTTGCGGAGCGGACAGTATGCCAGTACCCGATGGCAGAAGATAATCCTGCAGCTCAAAGACTAACAGCAGTAAATTGCCTTTACATGGCGGTCAGTATGCCATTGCTCGATGGCAGAAGACAATCCTGCAGCTCAAAGCAAAACAGCAGCAGTAACCGCTTACTTTTAAATCAAGCAGTTATTGTTGTTTGTCTTTGCACGGCGGTCAGTATGCCATTACTCGATGGCAGAAGATAATCCTGCAGCAGACAAACAGCAGTAACTGCTTATTTTTCAAGTAAGCAGTTACTACAGTTTGGCTTTGCAGAGCGCACCATTATTGGACCCATAAACGCCATTATTTCCTATCTGGCCTCGTGCATGGTCTGTATTGCCGTGCAAAGGCAAACAGCAGTGACTGCTTACTTTTAACGCAAGCGGCTACTGCTGTTTGGCTTTGCGCAGAGAGTATGGCGTCTTACTGGCTTGGGGCTTTTGTCGCCCGCTATATTGTATCAGAGTACAGATAGAAGGCGACGTGACCCTCGATCCCTATCTTGTGGCGAAATGAATGAATGAATGAATAAATGAATGAATGAATGAATGAATGAATGAATGAATGAAAGAATAAATGAATGAATGAATGAATGAATGAATGAATGAATGAATGAATGAATGAATGAATGAATGAATGAATGAATGAATGAATGAGAATGAATGAAAGAATCTATGAATGAATGAATTAATTAAAAGACATCAGGCCCCCATTGTGGACATAGAGGCTAAACTGGGCCATGGCAAGATAACCTCCTGAGGATTGTGAGATGAACGAGATGAATCCGATACAGGCTTCCAAATTCAAGCCCCGCCCATCTGAGTCGAGCACGCTACCTCCCGGTAATGAAGGCTCTCCACGATACTGATTTTTAGCCCGCCTTTTAATTTTAATTAAAAAAGGTGGGCTATTGCAATTGAAGTTCGGCGTCGTCGGCGTCGGCGTCGGCGTCGGCGTCAGCGTCGGCGTCGGCGTCGGCGTTAACATTTACTTGTGGGCGCGATAACTTGAAAAGTTTTTCATGTTTCCTTCCCAAATTTGTTTTGCATGTTACTAATGACCACTTCTCGGACAAGTTCAATAATGGCTGAAAAAAAATTCAAAATGGCCGACTTATTGCGATTTTTCACCTTTTGCGTCAATAATTTGACCTTGTGGGCGCGATAACTTGAAAAATGTTTCACGTATCCTTTTCAAATTTGTTATGCATGTTACTAATGACCAGTTCTCGGACAAGTTCAATAATGGCCGAAAAAAAAAAAAAAATGGCCGATTTATTGCGATTTTTCACATTTTACGTCAATAATTTGACCTTGTGGGCGCGATAACTTGAAAATTTTTTCACATATCCTTTTCAAATTTGTTATGCATGTTACTAATGACCAGTTCTCGGACAAGTTCAATAATGGCCGAAAAAAAAAAAAAAATGGCCGATTTATTGCGATTTTTCACATTTTACGTCAATAATTTGACCTTGTGGGCGCGATAAGTTGAAAAGTTTTTCACATATCCTCTTCAAATTGGTTATGCATGTTACTAATAAGTAGTTCTTGGACAAGTTTAATAATGGCCGAAAAAAAAAAAAAAATGGCCGATTTATTGCGATTTTTCACATTTTACGTCAATAATTTGACCTTGTGGGCGCGATAAGTTGAAAAGTTTTTCACATATCCTCTTCAAATTGGTTATGCATGTTACTAATAAGTAGTTCTTGGACAAGTTTAATAATGGCCGAAAAAAAAAAAAAAATGGCCGATTTATTGCGATTTTTCTCATTTTACGTCAATAATTTGACCCTGTGGGCGCGATAACTTGAAAAGTTTTTCACATATTCTCTTCAAATTTGTTATGTATGTTACTTATAAGTAGTTCTTGGACAAGTTCAATAAAGGCTGAAAAAAAAAAAAAATGACCGATTTATTGTGATTTTTCTCATTTTACGTCAATAATTTGACCTTGTGGGCGCGATAACTTGAAAAGTTTTTCACATATCCTCTTCAAATTTGTTATGCATGTTACTAATAAGTAGTTCTTGGACAAGCTCAATAATGGCCGGTAAAAAAATCAAAATGGTCGACTTATTGCGATTTTTCACATTTATTTTGACCATAATTTGACCTTGTGGGCGCTATAACTTGAAAAGCGGCTGGTTTAACATACCATTTATATCTCGGGTTGTTATTGACGTGATGACATTCGTCTTTACTTTCTTTATCATAATTCGGCGGCGGGCTATTATCGAGTGTGCTCTTGTTTACAATGTGGCAAAAGAAAATGAATTCATACTAGAAGGTAACAGTTATAGATAATATATGGGTCTGCTGTCAGTATTCTGGACCTGCCGGACTCCCGAGGGATCAATACCAAGATAAGGTATGCCGCACTCTGCTCAGATCTGGATCACGTACGGATCCCTGCGCCCTGTGCGTAGACTCCCGGGGCCTCACCTGGTCATGGTCAGCCACACAATCTAACTACAGGTCTGGTTCGTGGATCCAGAAATTAGTTTTTTACCTGCAAGCAGCAAATTAAACATTTTAACATTGCGGTCAGTGATAGCGATCTCCACCCAAGGTCCCAAAAAATGCCCATAACATATCAACCCTTTCAGTGCGGGGACCGTCTTTGGATTTTGATTTTTAGATCACAGCACTGGAAGAGTAGCATATATTTATACTTAACGTAGACCCATAACATATGTATTCAAATGAAGCGGAAAAAACTAAGACATTTATGATGATATCAAGTTGCAAAACACCCTTTGGTCTCCATGGCTTATACAAAAATATTTCATCGTTGTTAACCAGCAAACACGAGACATCAACCCAATGCTGGTTCAATGCTGGGGCACCGTCTAGGATGCTAGCCCAACATTAGAAGGGTTACCGACGCAGAGGCAAACGAGCAGAGGATGCCTAAAATGTAGGGGAAATGTGGCTGATTTTGAGAAATGAAATGAATGGGGTTTTAGCCCACCCTTTTCCAAGCAGGCAGCTTTAACCACTGCACTAGGGCGCCGTACTGGCTGATTCTAATAAACCTTTTAAATTATTGATCAAATATCAAATCTTGATATGAGTCTGAAAAGGACTATGTACACGTTTTTGTACCGCGGCAATCTGTGGCTCAAACGTCCAGTCTCGGTCACATTTAGGGCTTATCACCTGGGCTGATATGCCAGCTGATATCTCTGAGTCTATGCTCTGACAAGGCTGCTGCCCAAGCCTGGCGAATCTCACCTTCTCCTCGACCTGGCCACCGCCGTGTCCAACATGGCCGCCGCGCTGTTTCTCGTCAGCAGTGGCGGATCCAGAGGGAGGGGTTTGGGGGGGGGGTGCTGATCCTTTCTTTAGAAATTAAATTGTCCCAAAATCTTCCCAAAATCAATATTTGGCACTTCAAATTCATCAGCTTACAATTCATCATCACCTAAAATGCACTGTTTGGGCCTAAATTAAAACAAAAATGTGGTAAGCCAATCCGATCATTGAATCAATGTTTGCTTAACGTTGGTCCAGCGTCGTAGACGGTGGACCGACACCCTATGCTGGTTCGATGCTGGGCCAGCGTCGTAGACGATGGTCCAACATTGAGCCAGCATCAGGTCATTGTCTGATAGACTCGGCTGAAGGTTTCAGCCACAGATTTAGCAAAATCGCGATACATTCCACGGGCGAGCATACATGTCTTATCTAATCCGTGAATGCTGCAACTGTAATGCTGAGGATGGCGTGGTGGCTCATTCAATTCGGGTGTGGACTCCTAACTTCGAATCCCGCCGTCTGTTTGTCAGCGAGGTTGTTTATATACTAGTACACAGCGCTCCAAACTGTTCAGAGGTCTGGAGTGTTGTTGAGTGGTACATATGTTTTTGTGCACTATAAGGATTCTATAATATACGAGTATGGCATATTTAATAGTTAAAGCGACTCAGTATGATGACATCATTTTTTGTTTTTAATTATGTGATGAAGAAGTGTATCCCACAGAGCATTATTTCATTTTTTTTCACGAATTTCAGATCTTGAAAAACATTTCTAATTGATATTTTTAAGAATCTATCAAAAACCCAAACATACAGTTTGTTCACATTAGGGATGGTTGAATGCTAGCACAGCATTAGGCCACAAGTTGTTGCCGTCGGCCCAGTGTTGAGCAGACCATCGGTACTGTCGAAGACCCCCCCCCCCCTCCCCCGATCATCGCGTTCCCAGACCAATTTATGGCGGCAGCTATTGATGTAACCAGGTGATTACTTTGATCTTGCCGTCTGAGATGGGGGGGCATGTTGTTTACGTGACAACATATACGTCTTGGAAATAAAATTAGTTTAGTCTTTTTCAGTGCCTTAAAAAAAACTTTGTTTTTGTATTTTATTCAGGATCAGTTGGCTATATATCTTCATATGAAGTACTTTTTCAAAATTGACAAAATTGAAAAGTCTCATCCCATTTTCAGCCACTTGAAGTTGTGGGTCGCGGTAGCGAGCCACAACTTGAAGTGGCTGAAAATTCAGGAGTTCCTTTAATTAAGCCTTTATAAATACATAGTGTCACCTTTGTCGAGTGTGGCCATTTATTTTTTAAGATTATTATGTCGCGATGTTATGGAAACAGTGTTCATTTGAGTGCGATATGGGAATATAGGCCTACAGCACTCTTCCAATGAATATTCACTCTACGTGCAGTCAGTCCATGTACGACATTTGCACCGATATTGAAAATTTAAATTTGTTTAATATCATACAGATCCAGAGATTTAAAGCTATATAGACCACTCTGTGTATATTTCTGGTTTTAGTTGTACCCCATTTGCCTCTATCTCTGTAATCAGCGTTGTTCTTTCTGGGTACAGATGTGTCCTGCTCTTCGTACACAGTGTACTACTCCTTTAATATAAACAATACAACATACAGCATACTAGAAGGAATAGCCCTGAATACTGCAGCTCGGGCGGAATAGCCTTGTATTCAAAAGGGAGCTGACGCCCAGTGGCGTATGCGTCCCTAAAAATACATAACACCCAGTTTTTTAACAAGAGTGTAACGGTATGGTAGGCTCGATCAAAGTCCGCTTTTTTTATAGATAGGAATTATAGGAGGTCTGTGTGGGTCCCTTGTTTGCCCTACTCGTATGGAATGAATTTAAATAGCAGAATAACCGGTAACTTCCTTGTTTAATACTAGCTGATGTGCAGTGTAATCGTCTTATTACGTTTTATTACATCGTCTGCGACTCTGGTTCAACAGTACAGCAGCATTGGGTCAATGTCTCGTGTTTTCCGGGCTGCGGTGCAGTGTATTCCTACACACCACTTGGACGGATGCCCAGATATTTGCGGAATGCGCGGCACTGTTAGTGCACGCAGCGCCTTATCACGTGTCAAAATGGCGGCCTACCCCGCCTCCTCACGTACGACCAGAAGTGAGGCCATGGTGAGAAAATACTGAAAATAAAAACAGACTCGTAACCAAGGGGGGAGGGGGAGGTGCGGGAGATTCAAACGTACCGTCTTTTTCTGTCCAGCATTTCAAAAATTAAAGAATCAAAATGTATGAAATTTACCAATTTCCCAATTTTTTTTTCTCGGAGGGCAAACCACAAACCCTGTAAGGCTAGGGAACCCTAAAGCAGGCCATCCATATGCACGTGATCGGTGTGTGTGCGTGGTCCGTGTGCGTGTGCGTGTTCCGTGTGTGTGCGCACAGTCCGTGTGCGTGGTCCGTGCCGGGGATCCGTGTGCGTGCTCTGTGTATATGAGTGTGGTCAGTGTGCGTAAAAAATCCTACTATGTACTTGATGCCATTATTTGCACGTATCCATGCGTGTCCATGTTTGTGTGAAATCGCATAAGGATCTATTTCTAACGGATGCGGATCACGCGCAAATGGATGACCTGCTTTAGCCATGTATCCGTGCGCGTAAGTTATCCGTAGGCCTCTATTTCAGGATCGCCAGATGCAGCGATCGCTTCGTGAAAATACGAATGATTTAGCGTTTTTACGGACACACAAAATATCTTTCGTATTTCATTCCGGAACCGATATGGATTGTTTACGTCTTCCCCTGTAACACAATATATTAGCCCAATGTTGGGTGAATGCTGGTCCATCGTCTGCGACGCTGGCCCAACATTCACCCACACATCTGTCAATATCTAGTATCTGTTGACTTGTTTCAAATAGCTACAAAGCTAAAGTCAGAGTTACTTCAGTGCAGACAAAGGTGCAAGTGCAAATACAAAAAGTGTAGTATGAATTTTGAAAATCGGCAAATCGGCCTACAATAACATAACGTGACCAAGCAAATGATCTGCTGACTTACGTATTAGATACGGACGACGTACGTACACGTAGAAGCGGAACCGTCCGTCTCCATGGACCTCAAGTTGTGTTGTTTGGAATACGCGAGGCCCTGATGGAGTGATCGGCACTACCGCATGACGCGCCCGAGCTTGGGACTTTGTTACCCCCTCTGGCATTCAGGTTTCTAAGGAACAAAAATCTTCTCCCCCCCCCCCCCCCTCCTAAGATTCAATGATGATCTCTTGGCCCAGTTTAGCCTCTGATAGGTTTGACTATACTGGACAAAGTGACAAAATGTGCGAAAATATTGATCACAATTGTTCTTCTCTGCCCCCCCCCCCCCTCGTAAGATTGAGTATTGTGGGGAGACTCCGCGAGGGAGAGATAGCGTGCTTGGGTTCGAACTTCGCCTCCTGTGTCAGGAGGGCAGTGTCATATGTCTCATCTTATACCATCCTCTGACGGATTTTCTAATGGCCCATTTTAGCCTATAGTATGCACATAAGTGGCAAAAAGCTCATTCATTCATTGATTTCACGAGTCACACACAATAATTTAGGGGACCCTGAAACTAAACTGTAAATCCCGTGGCCTGGCATCAGACCCATAATGGAAACCCGGGTGGTCAGGAGAATGAATGGCTTGCGCGGCGGGGAGACTCGACCCCCTGGTCCCAGTACTCCAAGTCAACCGTCAGTGGTGGCTCAATGCTGGCTCAATACTGGGCCAACGCCTGAGACGTTCAGCCAACATTAATCCGCGTTTAGATATATACTGCTCACATGGCCTGGCTGTATTATTTATTTATCAGATGTTACGGCACCCTTGTCATGCTGAATTGTATTTATTTATCAGATGTTACGGCACCCTTGTCATGCTGAATTGTTTTTATTTATCAGATGTTACGGCACCCTTGTCATGCTGAATTGTATTTATTTATCAGATGTTACGGCACCCTTGTCATGCTGAATTGTATTTATTTATCAGATTTTACGGCACCCTTGTCATGCTGAATTGTATTTATTTATCAGATGTTACGGCACCCTTGTCATGCTGTATTGTATTTATTTATCAGATGTTACGGCACCCTTGTCATGCTGAATTGTATTTATTTATCAGATTTTACGGCACCCTTGTCATGCTGAATTGTATTTATTTATCAGATGTTACGGCACCCTTGTCATGCTGAATTGTTTTTATTTATCAGATTTTACGGCACCCTTGTCATGCTGAATTGTATTTATTTATCAGATGTTACGGCACCCTTGTCATGCTGAATTGTATTTATTTATCAGATGTTACGACACCCTTGTCATGCTGAATTGTTTGCTCCTATTTTTCGTCATTTGACGCTGGACGAAGGAGACGCTGGGCCGAAATTGAACTGCGTCTGGATATATACATATATGAAAGGGTGTATCTGCCACTTAACTAAGTGGCAGATACACCCTTTCATATCCAAGGGGACGACATGGCTTGCTATATTATCTATTTAGTAACGCATTGTTTCTATTTTTCGTCATTTGAAGCTGGAATTGCTAACGCAATTTCTAGCTTCAAATCACAAAAATACTTTAAACGAAATTCCTGATTTCTAATTATTGACAACCATGTCAAAAATAAGAAATACAGGAATTTATCTGATATCTTTATATCTGGCCTAACTGGTAAGTGCGCAGCCAAAAATTAAAAAAAAACTTTTGCAGTTCTAGTCTATGGACATGTTTACATCATATGGTCATATTTACTAGCCAACATAAAATCACCGATTTTTTAATGATTTTAGACCTGGGCATGTCCCTTTGAGGTTATATTTAAAAGCATAAAATGTCTTTTTATTTTTAATTTCTAATAGTAGCTTATTCCAAAGTCTAGACCCATTAAAGATGATTAATATAAATTCACAAACTCTATAGCAAAGCAGTAAAACTTTTTCCAAAACATTTTTTATCAAGAAACCGCCCCCACCCCTCGTGTAACTATCCATAAGTCATTATTGTTTTAGAAATATTTGCAAATCTGTTAGAATGAACACCATCCGGGTTTGAACCATGCATATAGCTAGTACCAGGGAGGTTATATGGCTATAATATAAACACTTTGCTAGTACTGAAGTCATGATTAGCACTGGGATATAAATTAGGATTAACTTGACCATCCATACAAGATACGTTGCCCGGTACCGCTCTAAACTGTACTCCAGCACCCGGCAACGCCCCCACCAGCTACGGGACATTCACTCAATGTTGTCTTAATGCTGGCCAAACGTCGCAAACGTTGGCCAGCATTAAGACAACATCGGGTCAACATATCGTGTCTGCAACGCCCCCTTCTGCAGGCTATCTACTTAATAACAGAAAGTTCTTAGTAACAGTGAACGTTTTTACAACCCCGATGATGTCTGCCAGTAATAGACCGCCCAACATTGTCACAATGCTGGCCCGGTGCCTCCAACGCAGGCCCGACATTGTACCAGCGCTGGGTTAGATTGTGACTCGCGGCCTAGTTATCGCATTACTCCGAGAGATTTATCGCACTCTGTGAGGTGGGTGGGGGGGTTGGGGTGGTTGGCATTTATTTATAGCGTACTATCAAATCTGCTGCGATATGCATGTATTTTTGGGCGTATAAGAATCGTGACTTCCCAGCCAGCATTAGCCCAGCATTGGGTCAATATGTCGTGTTTGCTGGATTACACCGCCGTGCAGTGGCAGTAAAAGACAGTAAATACTTTATTTTTCAAGTAAGACGTTACCACTTTAGGCTTTGTTTGTATGGCTGGTTTCACACTCTCATCTGCAACATCGACCTACCATGGATATAGTAAAAGTACTAACTCAACTCCTGGATCCGCCAGGGGGTTCGGGGGCTTTTGTGGGAACCGATTTTAGACGTCATAATCTGACGTCTGTAGACGTCAGATTATGACGTTTAAAGTGGTTCCCAGCACTGAAAGAGTACATATTTATAATAGCCGTGGACCCATAACATAGGTATACAAATGAAGTGGAAAAAGCTAACAATGACATTTATGATTCAAAAACCCTTTGGTCTCCATATTTTTTCTAAAAATATTTCAGCGCTTTAAGGGGTTGATCTCGCGCCTCACTGATTCCCCTGTAGTGACCGCGATTTGTAGACCACTATCTCTTCTTGCTCTATGCTTCTATTCACCCCATACCTGTTCCTAATTTTTCAGCGTTCATACATGAGACGTAAGAGCGCAATTTGTTAGCCCCAACGTGGCTAAAAAAACGAATTTGAAACTGAAGGTTTTAAACTTTTCTTTCTACGGTCATATCGAATAATAATTATTATTATTATTATTATTATTATTATTATTATTATTATTATTATTATTATTATTATTATTATTATTATTATTATTATTATTATTATTATTATTATTATTATTATTATTATTATTATTATTATTATTATTATTATTATTATTATTATTATTATTATTATTATTATTATTATTATTATTATTATTATTATTATTATTATTATCATTATCATTATCATTATTATCATTATCATTATCATTATTATTATTATTATTATTATTATTATTATTATTATTATTATTATTATTATTATTATTATTATTATTATTATTATTATTATTATTATTATTATTATTATTATTATTATTATTATTATTATTATTATTATTATTATTATTATTATTATTATTATTATTATTATTATTATTATTATTATTATTATTATTATTATTATTATTATTATTATTATTATTAATAATCAGGTCACCAATAGGTTGATCACAATCAGTAACATTTCAGCTACAAAATTGCATGCTCAGCTCCTTTGTCGCACAGGGATTAAAAAGTTATGGGTATTTTTCAGACTTCGGGGTCGAGATCGCTTTCAGTCACCGCCATGTTGGACAACGCTTATTTTCCCGGGTAAAACACATACAGCAATCCGAGGCCCACTTCTTTACGGTGTTTGCCCATCCACGGCTAGCAATGTGCTACGTCGGAGCAGGTGGTCTATAACCAAACATTTATGAAGCAATGAAAAAGTAATACAACGTCACTCTGTATTTCTTTTTTTATATGTTGTTTCTGTGTAGCGCAACAATGGGCTTCTTTATGTGTACCCTATATGAAACATTACTTTGTACAATAGGTAGCTATAGGTAACGATGTTCATCATTTGACATTTAACCCGGCGAACCTTTCAACGCGGCGATTTTTGAATATAATATATTGTCCCACGTGGTTAGAAATTTGAATGATATAATTTTCGTTGTGTTTAATTTCTGAAAGAAGAAAATCTAGAGAGACATTTCAGCAATCAAATTGCTTGATTTATTTATTGATAAGTAAAATACACAATAAACGAAAATATATAAAATACAGACAAAATAATGAATAATTTAATAAACATGATACATATGAATACAGAAGTCAAATTTGAATATTCCAGATGAAGCAGATTCATTATAAACACGCTCACATGACATCACAGAGCTTATTTAAATAATTATTTCAACGGTTAAAGGCATGCTACAATAATTAAATTCTGCTTATTATGGTAAATCACCATTGGAACAACTGTTGCAAATGATTGATAATTTAGCAGGTCATTAGATGGGTGTATATACCTTATGCGTAAGTCATGCTAACAAAATTTAAATTGCATCTTCCTCTTGTTCCATACAGGGTGGCCAGCAAACACGTGGCATTCATCTAATCCTGTGTCAATGTTGGCCCACCGTTTTCGACGCTGGCCCAACAATGAAACAGCATTGGGTGAATGCCATGTGTTTGCTGGGTGGACATACATTAGCCCCATCTAGTAGCTGTTTCGCGATGACGAAGCCCAAGAATCATCCAGGATTTGGTCCCAAACAAACACCTGCTCCTCCGGGGGTCCACAGAAAACTAAAGAGATTGGCCCATTGTTGGATGAATGTTGGGCCAGCGTCGTAGACGGTGGCCCAACATTTATCCAACATTGGGCCAATGTCTTGTTAATAAGTCCTTCCCCGATGCCGCACACTCACATCCTTGTTCAGATGCAAATGGCTCTGTCAATAAATATATCCCACTGTTATTTTTCCCACCAAGGAAAATAGACCAAGTTCTATTTTCCTTGTTCCCACAGATAGGACGTGTCTAGCCGGGACTTACTAGAATACCGGGCGTGTCGTTTTGACCTTTCTGAGCACGTGTTTGGTCTATCATCATAAGAAAACGTATATTGTTCTAGTGAAGCTGTTGTGTTGTGTGCTTGCATAAAGCTAGGTATAGGAGAAGACGTTTGAAAAAATATTATTTTAGTAATAACTTGAAATAGAGTGATCACACTGCACTGGGCTACTAGCTGTATCTGAGAAAATAATATAAATAAGATTTTATATAAATAAGATTTTACAGGTATTAAAAATCGAATCAGGTTACTTTCAAAATTGACATGAATTAATGTGGTTTTAGGCCACCTTTATGAACCTCCTGAGAATGGTGACATGACACTGCCCTTCAGACACAGGATTCAAATTCTGGGCCTGTATGCACTCTCGGTCACAGATGCACTCCACAGTGACTGACACTTCACGAGTGGGCGGGGAAGAAGATATGTAAACGGTGTTCATTTGAGTGCGATATGGGAAAATACAACACTCGTCCAATTAATAAGGTGTGAGCCTTTAGGCGAACACCTTTTTCATTGGACATGTGCTCCATTTTCCCATATTGCCCGAAAAACGAACACAGTTTTTATTTTCACACATGATCAAGACTAGTGACACAATCATGACAAAAATGTCATACATTGCAGAACAATCTACAGCTAGAGTGCGAGATGAGCTGATATACGTCTCGTAGTGAAAACCACCGCACAGAGTCTGAGATTCGAGTTATGTTGCGGTCGATATCTTTCCTTGGTTAGTGTTCATAGCTGTCCAAATAAATAAGATAGTGCAAAAACGAATCCATTTCTTAATTAATAATTATTGAAAAATAAATATAAACAAACTGAATGCGTTTGAGCTAACATAATTTTACGTTAGTGAAAGGATATTATTTTAAATGCTCTCTTCAGCGTTTGTGATTTTGACCTTCAAATGCCACACTAACTAGCTATCAATCGCATTCATAATTCAGCGAATGGCTTGAGTCTCAAGGTTATATGATAATACATAGGAGATGTTATAATGTCAACCTTGGTATGCTATTGTATATTTGTATACAGTACATAAGATGTACACGTATGATTATTGTGTGTGAATTGAGTGAATAAATAACATTTTGTCAACCTGTCATTATCACGGATTGCCCCCCCCCCCCCCAATGACAGATTGCATTATACATGCACTAAACCATTGTACTCAAACTAGGAGAATACTTATTTATATTCTCTGCTATCCCAGCGAACAATGCTCGTTGAATGTCAGATTCTGACGTCTAAGGTCGGTTCACGCACCGAAAGAGGTAATATCTTTCTTCTATATACTGTCTATCAACCTTTATATATTCAGGGGGCGTTTACCCCGAAAGAAGTTTTGACCTTTACCGAAAGGTCACAAGTTTAGACCTTACACAACACGAATCTCCTTCACAGAAAACAAAACGTTGATTCAACGGTGGTTTAATGTTGGGCCAGCGTCGCAGACGATGGGCCAACATTCAACCAACATTGGTTCAACGTCACGTATTTGTTTAATTGAAGGGACCCCTTGGGATGAGACATTTTCAATGTTGTCAATTTTGAAAATTTAACTTATATAAAGCTATATAGCCTACTGATCTTAACTAAAAATACGAAAAAGTCAAAAAACAATTTTAAAGCACCGAAAAAGAGTGAAATAGTTGTATTTCCAGGGCGTATATTGCCATTTAAACAAAACAAGTCAGCAATATTCAGCACTTTACATCACATATTCCCACGTATCAGACGGTAGGATCAGAGCATTCGCCGCTAATTGGTGTCTTATAGTCAGGACACGGGAGGACACAACTGCAGCACTGATTGTCTACCCAACGCTGGGTCGATGCCATCAGCATGTGGCCCAATGCTGTGAAAACATTCAATCGTCCTTCAGGTATACAAATAGTTTGTTTGGGTTACTTCTGGTTTCATAGAAATGTTGATTGAAAATATTTGTAAAAATATCAAAATTCTGAAAAAAATAAAAACATGATCCGTGGGATACACTACTTCAGTACGGAATTAAAAACGAAAATTGATGTCATCCCAAGGGGCTGCTTTAATAATTATATTATGACATTATTTAAATATTTTGAGATTTCAGTCCGGAGCGAAATTTACCCCTTACAACGCTGATTTTTTTCTACCATGGAGACCAAAGGGTTATTTTCAATTTGAAATCAGCAAAAATGTCTTAGTTCTTAGCTCTTTTCTGCTTATTTAAATATCTCTGTTATGGGTCTACAGCCACTGTATATATTTAAATTATTTCAGCCCGGGGACCGTCTTTATACGTCTGAATCTGACGTCTACAGACGTCAGATTCTGACGTATAAAGACGGTCCCCGCGCTGCAAGGGTTAACAAAACAGTCAACATCAAGACACGAGACGTTCAAATAATGTTGTTTTAATGTTGATCCTGCATCGTAGATGGTGGGCTAACATAATAAATGTGTTCCAGTTTATGGCCCCGCATCGTGAGTCTATATGCCCTATGCGTTTAGTGTATTAGGACTGTGCCGCCTACAAGATGTACTTTAGTCAATTTTTCTACATTCAAGGGTGATTTGTTATATATTCAAAGGTATAAATATGACATGTAATGTTCAAATGTTAATAAAATGCACCAACTGTATTATTAAGGGCTGTAAAACAGCACTTTGATCGGTTTGCTCAGGTACATCAAAATGTTTGAACTTCATAAAGAAGATTAAAAAAAACAACATGTTTGCATCCCATCTTTTACTTTATGGTATATTTTCAGACTCTATGTTCATTGGATCAAGGGCTTTATTTGTTCAAAACCGTATTTTAAAAGATGTGATTTGACCCCAAACTGTATATTCAAAGTTGTGTTTTCGGCCACAATATATTCTAGGGTAATGGTTAATGATGGGCCGACGTCGTAGACGGCGGGCCGATGCATCGTGTTTGGGTCAATGTATCGTGTTTGCTAGGCACACGCCTACCAAGTGACCCCCCAATAATCAAGATGTTGTGTTGTGTGCTTGCATACAGCTAGGTATAGGAGAAGACGTTTGAAAAAATATTATTTTAGTAATAACTTGAAATAGAGAGATCACACTGCACTGGGCTACTAGCTGTATCTGAGAAAATAATATAAATAAGAGATAATTATTTTACAGGTATTAAAAATCGAATCAGGTTACTTTCAAAATTAACATGAATTAATGTGGTTTTAGGCCACCTTTATGAACCTCCTGAGAATGGTGAGATGACACTGCCCTTCAGACACAGGATTCGAAATTCTGGGCCTGGATGCACTCTCGGTCACGGATGCACTCCACAGTGACTGACACTTCACGAGTGGGCGGGGAAGAAGATATGCAAACGGTGTTCATTTGAGTGCGATATGGGAAAATACAACACTCGTCCAATTAATAAGGTGTGAGCCTTTAGGCGATCACCTTATTAATTGGACATGTGCTCCATTTCCCCATATTGCCCAAAAAAATAACGAAGTTTTTATTTTCACACATGATCAAGACTAGTGACACAATCATGACATAAATGTCATACATTGCAGAACAATCTACAGCTAGAGTGCGAGATGAGCTGATATACGTCTCGTAGTGAAAACCACTGCACAGAGTCTGAGATTCGAGCTATGTTGCGGTCGATATCTTTCCTTGGTTAGTGTTCATAGCTGTCCAAATAAATAAGATAGTGAAAAAAACGAATCCATTTCTTAATTAATAATTATTGAAAAATAATATAAACTAACTAAATGTGTTTGAGCTAACATAATTTTACGCTAGTTAAAGGATATTATTTTAAATGCTCTCTTCAACGTTTGTGATTTTGACCTTCAAATGCCACACTAACTAGCTATCAATCGCATTCATAATTCAGCGAATGGCTTGAGTCTCAAGGTTATATGATAATACATAGGAGATGTTATAATGTCAACCTTGGTATGCTATTGTATATTTGTATACAGTACATAAGATGTACACGTATGATTATTGTGTGTGAATTGAGTGAATAAATAACATTTTGTCAACCTGTCATTATCACGGATCGCCACCCCCCCCCCCCCCCCCCCCAATGACAGATTGCATTATACATGCACTAAACCATTGTACTCAAACTAGGAAAATACTTATTTAAATTATCTGCTATCCCAGCGAACAATGCTCGTTGAATGTCAGATTCTGACGTCTAAGGTCGGTTCACGCACCGAAAGAGTTAATATCTTTCTTCTATATACTGTCTATCAACCTTTATACATTAAGGGGGCGTTTCCCCCGAAAGAAGTTTTAACCTTTACCAAAAGGTCACAAGTTTAGACCTTACACAACACGAATCTCCTTCACAGCAAACAAAACGTTGATTCAACCAACATTGGTTCAACGTCACGTATTTGTTTAGTTGAAGGGACCCCTTGGGATGAGACATTTTCAATGTTGTCAATTTTGAAAATTTAACTTATATAAAGCTATATAGCCTACTGATCTTAACTGAAAATACGAAAAAGTCAACAAACAATTTTAAAGCACCGAAAAAGAGTGAAATAGTTGTATTTCCAGGTCGTATATTGCCATGTAAACAAAACAAGTCAGCAATATTCTTATAGTCTTATAGTCAGGACACGGGAGGACACACTTTTTTTTAGTTTTAGTTTGTTTGGGTTACGTCTGGTTTCATAGAAATGTTGATTGAAAATATTTGTAAAAATATCAAAATTCTGAAAAAAATAAAAACATGATCCGTGGGATACACTACTTCAGTACGGAATTAAAAACGAAAATTGATGTCATTCCAAGGGGCTGCTTTAATAATTATATTATGACACTATTTAAATATTTTGAGGTTTCAGTCCGGAGCGAAATTTACCCCTTACAACGCTGATTTTTTTTACCATGGAGACCAAAGGGTTATTTTCAATTTGAAATCAGCAAAAATGTCTTAGTTCTTAGCTCTTTTCTGCTTATTTAAATATCTATGTTATGGGTCTACAGCCACTGTATATATTTAAATTATTTCAGCGCGGGGACCGTCTTTATACGTCAGAATCTGACGTCTACAGACGTCAGATTCTGACGTATAAAGATGGTCCCCGCGCTGCAAGGGTAAACAAAACAGTCAACATTAAGACACGAGACGTTCAAATAATGTTGTTTTAATGTTGATCCTGCATCTTAGATGGTGGGCTAACATAGTAAATGTGTTCCAGTTTATGGCCCCGCATCGTGAGTCTATATGCCCTATGCGTTTAGTGTATTAGGACTGTGCCGCCTACAAGATGTACTTTAGTCAATTTTTCTATATTCAAGGGTGATTTTTACTAAGTTTTGTTATATATTCAAAGGTATAAATATGACATGTAATGTTCAAATGTTAATAAAATGCACCAACTGTATTATTAAGGGCTGTAAAACAGCACTTTGATCGGATTGATCAGGTACATCAAAATGTTTGAACTTCATAAAGAAGATTAAAAAAAACAACATGTTTGCATCCCATGCTTTACTTTATGGTATATTTTCAGACTCTATGTTCATTGGATCAAGGGCTTTATTTGTTCAAAACCGTATTTTAAAAGATGTGTTTTGACCCCAAACTGTATATTCAAAGTTGTGTTTTCGGCCACAATATCGTCGCCTCGGAGCTAAAGGATCCTATCTGACACTCGTTAGAGTGGCAGATAGGATCCTTTAGCTCCGAGGCGACGATATATTCTAGGGTAATGGTTAATGTTTGGCCGACGTCGTAGACGGCGGGCCAATGCATCGTGTTTGGGTCAATGCATCGTGTTTGCTGGGCACACGCCTACCAAGTGACCCCCCCCCCCGCCGGGGTTTGCTTTTGTGGGAAATGTAATCCCGTTATACATAATGGTTACAGTTGCTCTGCAGATACAACTCATTCTAAACGTTTCTACGACGCAGCTTTTGTTTTATGTGTACCAATGTTCAGCCCTTACAATGTGCGGGGACGGTCCCCGCACTGGAATAATTAAATATTTATAATGGCCCTAGACCAGTGACATCCTGTGAAACGCAGTGACGTCACTCGGTTAAAACAAGGTTATATAACACCCCCTCTCCATACTTCATTCTGTGAAACGCAGTGACGTCACTCGGTGAAAACAAGGTTACATAACACCCCCTCCCCCATACTTCATTCTGTGAAACGCAGTGATGTCACTCGGTGAAAACAAGGTTTGTATGACCCCCTCCCCCATACTTCATTGTATTAGCCAGCTCGGCGAAAACAAAGAAGGTCAATGTCATTGAGTTTCACAGAATAGGTATTCAAACGAATCAGAAAGAGCAAAGACAATTTTATGCTGATTTCAAATCTGAAAAAAACTTGTGGTCTCCGTGGCTTATACAAAAATATTTCCGCGTTGTAAGTGTTATGGTCTAACCCCACTACTGCCACTGATCACGACCCGCGATGTCACGGATGACGGGGCTCGTTCATAAGTATAATCGAATTGTAAACTAGACCGCGGCTTGTCAGCGTATATAATATAAAAATCATATCGGAGGAGAAGATCACGTGTGAGTACACAACTATCTCAATACAGTAAAACCGGAAGTTTGGAAAGCACCGTGAATTATTCAGCGAATTTAGACCTTCTTTAAAGATTGACTCTTTTGCTAGAATTTGTCTTGTCTTTGTGGGTACATTAAGCCTTAAAACCCCTTTGAACTTGTGTCTCGCTACCCCAAATCTTGATGTTTAAAGGGACTGGCCCAGGCTAAAATCATAAAAAAATCGGTGATTTTATTTTGGCTTCTTAATATGACCATATGATGTAAACATGTCCGTAGACTAGAACTGCAAAAGTTTTTGAATTTTTCTGCTGCGCATTTACCAGTTAGTCTAGATATAGAGACGACATTCCCGTATTTCTAGTTTTTGACATGGTTGTCAATAATTAAAAATGAGGAATTTCGTCTCTATATCTCGTGTTTGCCGGGATATCTCAGCTTACCGCTTTTGTTCCACGCAATGGGACCGGTTTATATTTTTGAATCGACAGTGGAAATACAAATGTATGGGGCCCATTAATTTCTCGTGTACGATTTCACAATGTATATATTATTATATGTACGTGTATTGCAAACGATTTCACAGAATAGTACATGTACACGTATTGTAAGCGTACACGCTTTGGTTTTCGTAAAGAATACTAAGCAATTACTGTTTGTTGTAATCCTGATATTTCCTAGCGGAGCTGCATCCATGGGCTGCTTAATTGTCAATTCACGAATCATATGTCTGATAGAACACATCTTTATTGACTATATCATTATCATCATTTATTGTTAGTGACTTTTATTTGCATAGTTTTAAATATATGGGAACAATTGTCCAGGCACATAGGTTCATATCAAGAATACATAACACCATGTATTCTTGATCATATCTGTAAAAAATAATCAAAATTAATCAGTTGACTTTCTAGCTATCTATTTCTGATAAATATATAACCATATCACAAGTCGAGGTTACAGTTGCTCTGCAGATAGAACTCATTTTAATCGTTTCTACGACGCAGCTTTTACGTTGTAGTAGCTGGGCCAATATTGACCCAACTTTTGTTTTATGTGTACCAATGTTCAACCCTTACAGTGTGCGGGGATCGACTTTAGACGTCAGAATCTGACGTCTATAGACGTCAGATTCTGACGTCTAAAGACGGTCCCCGCACTGGGATAATTAAATAGTTATAATGGCCGTAGACCAGTAACATTCTGTGAAACGCAGTGACGTCTCTCGGTGAAAACAAGGTTATATAACACCCCCTCCCCATACTTCATTCTGTGAAACGCAGTGACGTCACTCGGTGAAAACAAGGTTCTATAACACCCCCTCCCCCATACTTCATTCTGTGAAACGCAGTGACGTCACTCGGTTGAAACAAGGTTATATAACACCCCCTCCCCATACTTCATTGTCTTAGCCAGCTCGGCGAAAACAAAGAAGGTCAATGTCATTGAGTTTCACAGAATAGGTATTCCAACGAATCAGAAAGAGCAAAGACAACTTTATGCTGATTTCAAATCTGAAAAAAACTTGTGGTCTCCGTGGCTTATACAAAAATATTTCCGCGTTGTAAGTATACTGGTCTCACCCCACTACTGCCACTGATTACGACCCGCGATGTCACGGATGACGGGGCTCGTTCATAAGTATAATCGAATTGTAAACTAGACCGCGGCTTGTCAGCGTATATAATATAAAAACCCTATCGGAGGAGAAGATCACGTGTGAGTACACAACTATCTCAATACAGTAAAACCGGAAGTTTGGAAAGCACCGTGAATTACTCAGCGAATTTAGACCTTCTTTAAAGATTGACTCTTTTGCTAGAATTTGTCTTGTCTTTGTGGGTACATTAAAACTTAAAACCCCTTTGAGCTTGTGCCTCGCTACCTCGAATCTTGATGATTAAACACAGGTTTCGTTCCCCATACCAGTGATTTTATTGGTGAATGTGAAATTTAGTCAGGTTTTTTAATTCGCGAAAAAAACTCCGGAACTTTTTTTCGTTTTTGTGGTAGTAAATCATAGTCATTTCATAGTCATTTCATAGTCATAGACATTTCCATTTCGTTCAGCCGGCATTAGTAATATGAAATGTAATATATTCACGAATATAAAACATCCGGAAAATTTCATTGGTATATAGCATCTTTCTGATGCACCAGTGACCCACACGTATATAATAATAATTATATTATACGTCCTCTTCGTAAATGTCAAGGCGATGATTCATAATATTGCAACTATCACCTGATCACGAATATAACTCTAAATTTCAATCAAATATTTTTTTTCAGGAGTTCAATGCCTGCTTTTAGTTGAAATGCTCATTAATCTTTAAATCGGTAATCACGTCTATATCAGCTTCAATCTTTTAACCCTTTAACCGCCAGTGCCGCATATATTCGGGTTTTTGTTTTTTATTAGCACATTAAGTACCACTTTTTAAACATGTTACAGATAAAATGTGACATTAATCAGCAAGATTTGAAAGAGTTGACCTCCATTTTGTCAAATCTGAATAATTTTCACTCACTTGAAGTTGTGGATCGCGTCAGCGAGACACAACTTCAAGTGAAGGAAAATTCAAATTGAATAATTTGTCGATGAAAGGGTAATTTGTCTTAAAAAAGTCAACCGCTTTTTGGGTGCGGTACGCCTCTTGTGGAATATTTACCCCTTTCACCGCTTTCGACTATTATTATTTTTATCTAGTTTTATCAGCCAATCAAATCACTGTTATTGAGAATAAAACGGATGTTTAAATGTCGAGATTTGCTAATGTTTGGTCTAAAATAAAAACAAATATGAGTAATTTTCAGCCAGTTGAAGTTGTGAGTCGCGGTAGCAAGACACAACTTCAAGTGGGTGAAAATTTAGATAATTTAGTTAAGATAACTTTGCAGGGAAAAGGGTTAACACGTATAATGTGAAACCCCACCATGCTTGGATCGCCCAGTGCTTGAATCGAGTTGAAAAAATATGTTTCTTCCCCGCCCATTCGTAAACAGCCAATATTGTTCGGAGCCTTGATAAGAGATGTAGCTAACTCAGAGTCCTCTTCTTGTCTCATGTCAGCCTGTATGTTCATTCATTCATTCATTCATTCATTCATTCATTCATTCATTCATTCATTCATTCATTCATTCATTCATTCATTCATTCAATCATTCATTCATTCATTCATTTATTCATTCATTCATTCATTCATTCATTCATTCATTCATTCATTTATTCATTTATTCATTCATTCATTCATTCATTCATTCATTCATTCATTCATTCATTCATTCATTTATTCATTCCTTCATTCCTTCATTTCTTCATTCCTTCATTCCTTCATTCCTTCATTCATTCATTCATTCGTTCGTTCGTTCGTTCGTTCGTTCGTTCGTTCGTTCGTTCGTTCGTTCGTTCGTTCGTTCGTTCGTTCGTTCGTTCGTTCGTTCGTTCGTTCGTTCGTTCGTTCGTTCGTTCGTTTGTTCGTTCGTTCGTTCGTTCGTTCGTTCGTTCGTTTGACTATTTATCTGCTTTACGGAATATACTTTTATTGGCTCTTTTTCAAATGGAAGAATTTTCTTTGCTGATGTGCTACAGATGAGGAGTTGATTTTCAGCCTTAATTCACCGTTCTTTCAATGGTGGCCCAACATCTTGTACGCTGGCCCAACTATTATCCAAAGCTGGGGCGGTAACCTTTTCACAACCTTTTGTGTGTGACAGGTAAACTGTGATTTGTCTAATTGCAGGTAGTATAAAAGGTGAACTCCCTAACTGAAAAGATACATTGGCCCAATATCGTTTAAAAGTTGAGCCAACATCTAACACGATGGCAAAGTAGTGAACCAACGTTGAACCAATAGCCTTCAGTTTGCTGACTCCACCTTGGATTTGGGGTGTGTCCCCGAGACACTGACACATTCACTGCTACAGTCTATTCGCTGCTGGTGGCGGGTGATCCTGAATGAAACGTAGCTTTTGTTTACTAGGTTTTGTTTACTCAAATAATTCTGAAGCGTTTTTTTATGAAAGTTTGCAAGCACCGTTTTCTAGTATCTATTTTGGCCTGAAATATATTTTTCATGATAGTTGTCCTAGTGTCAAAATAACGATGTTTGGGGCAATCTGGAGTGACTTAACCCTGTCAGCGCGGGGACCGTCTTTATACGTCAGAATCTGACGTATACAGACGATCCCCGCGCTGTAAGAATTAAAATATTTATAATGATGAACATTGGGTTATACTAAAATATTTCGGCGTTGTAAGGGCTAAAGTTTTGAATTGCAGCACCGACACACAACTTCAAGTCGGCGACACACAACTTCAAGTCACCGAAAATTTAAATTTTATCTCAATATTTAACCCTTAAAACGCTGATTTTTTTTTCAATTTGAAACCATCATAAATGTCTCTTTCTGATTAATTTGAATACATGTGTTATGGCTTTACGATCATTTATATTTATTTTTACTCTTACAGCGCGGGGACCGACTTTAGACGTCAGAACCTGACGTCTACAGACGTCAGATTCTGACGACTAAAGTCGATCCCCGCACTATAAGAGTAAAGTAATTTATTTTCTGAAAGGACCGATATGAACCCTCTGACCCCCTCTATATCTGCCACAGGGAATGATTCATCCATTGAATCGCAATTATCAACTTGAGATGAACGAAAAAAATGTCACAATTCACAACTTAGAATAGTAAATTCGCCAATAATCGATATCGCTTTAATAATGTGTAAGTGACCGACCAATGTCACGTAGGCTTTTGGCAGATTCATTTGAAGAAACACGCATTTTACTATAATAGTATTTACGTGTCAAATATTGGCAACATCATCAACCACCCAGCACAGCAAATACGAGTTGTGATCCAATGCAGGGTTAATGTTGGGCCAGCGTCGCAGACGGTGGCCCAGCATTAACTAAACATTGGGCCAACGTCACGTATTTTCTGGGTCGCTCTGGGTTTTATTAATTTACCAGCGGGGGAATCCCTATTATTTAATTGTGTAAGAATGAAGCGATATTCGTGTCAAGTGAGAATTATGCATTGTGCGGACGACATGCTCGATGTAGGTCCTATATCTCAAATTTCCCATGTTGAACAATAGCAATAGTAATAGTACGAGAGCGACCCAGATGTGAGGTTACGTGCTTGGCCTCAAGTCATGGTACGAGAGCGACCCTAGATAAGATGTGAGGTTACGTACTGGCTCTCAGATCGCTAGTGTTGGCACTGCCAATCTGTCATACTTTTCGCTTCATCTTCCCGCAGAGGCTTTTCTATGATAGTTTGGTTATTCCGTCGTGCTTCGTGATGATTTTATTTGGCAATTTGGACAGTACTAGTATAAACACTGAAACAGCATCGACACGGGAAACATATTTCATATCATATGTATATAAAAATTATCTTCTAAACTTTACCTTGAATTCAATTGTATAGGCCTATACAATTTTATCCTAGATGTATGGGTGCTGGTCACCTGTATTTGACATTCTTATGTACACAATTTTACTTACAATTGCATATTTGTACTATATTGCCGTATATATTTGTGTATATAAAGCCTGATAAATAATAATAAGAAAAAACCTTGCCCTCGCGACACGTGTAATCAGTCGGGTCTGTGGAGATATCATGTGTACATCACCCTGTAATACCAGGACTAGGATTATTTCCAAGTACAATACTCGACAAAAATGACGGCTTATTAACCCTTGAAGCGCCGATTTTTTAAATATAAACCAAAACATCAAAGGTTTGAAATCATTATAAATGTCTTGGTTAGCCCTTTCTGCTCGCGGGGACGACTGTTGACGTCTAAAGTCGATCCCCGCGCTGAAAGGGTTAAAATTGTCAATTACAATTACAAATATGACTTGGAAAATTATCAATTACAATAATATTATTATATTACAATATTATATATAGTTACAATTATAACAATAGTATAGTAAATTAAATAGGATTAAACAGTTAAATACAATATTTTTAATTAAGTTATTCATCAAATGTGGCTGGAGTCTTTATGTAGGGTATGTTAAGGCCTAAGCAAAAAGGATATTCCACTCCTGCAATTTATTTTGACGAAATCATTCCAAGGAAATTTAGTAGATTGCATCACATAAAGTTGCGAAGGAGCAGGTTTAAAATCTGATATCAAGTCTTAAGATTTACCAGTCGACTTTTCAATTGATCTCCTGGTCACTGGACCTGTTAATTCGTGTCCCATTTCAAATCCACGGAGAGCATGCAGGCCTACAGCCATTACGGCGCATCGAACTAATCGTACACAGTCATTGCCACCCCTGTCCTATCAGGGACTCATTTACACCTGAGTCAAGTGAAGCATGTGAGGTTAAAGTGTATCACCAAGGACACAAAATAGAAACATTGTCCCATTGTTGAGAGCCGAGAAACATTATATATATTTTTTTGAAAACCTGCCCCAAGCAGGCCAAGCGCCACGCTCTAGCCCATCGCGCCACGTCCCTCTCTATACGCACATAATAGTCGACTAAATGTTCAAAGTGTTATATATAGTATCGTATATATATCGTCGCCTCGGAGATAAAGGATCCTATCTGACACTCGTGGCAGATAGGATCATTTAGCTCCGAGGCGACGATATGCTGTATTACAAAATATAACCGCATATAAAAAATACTTTTACACTTTTTTCTGTTGCCATCCATCAAGAAGTGGTTTTTTAAGACCTGAAAAACGACATCGCCACAATCGTTTACTCGATCACATTTTCATTTGTGACAGAAATAGATTCTAAAATATTAACCCTTTGCTTGCTCATCACAACACTAGTCGTTTCTAATCCGTTTTATTCGCCAATTAAATCACAGTCTTTGGGAATGAAATGACTGTTTAAACATCAATATTAATTTTGTTAATGTTCGGTTGCAAATTGAACAAATGTGGGTAATTTTTTGCCGCTTGAGGTTTTGGATCGCGGTAGCGAGACACAACTTCAAGTGGTTAAAAATTTAAATAAATTAACTTAGCAGAATAAGGGTTAGACTAAAATAAATCTATTTTTACTCTATCCACATGACCTGGCGTGATAAACTGGACATAATTATAAAGGGCACACAAGCTCTCTCTCTCTCATTCAGCTAACCCATTTACTCCTTTCTATATACCAGGATATCAGGGACAATCAAGTTGTAAAATTCCCCGCTATTTATTATTACACTAATTTATAGATGTATTTTTCCGGTGGTAATAATTTACCTGTTTGATTTAACCCCTTGCACGCTAAGTTATCACATTTTAATTTTCATCCACTTGAAGTTGTGGCTCGCTACCGCGACACAAAACTTTAAGTGGTTGAAAATTACTTATAATAATGTTTCAAATCTGAATTTACCATTGTCATCTTCATCCACTACAAGCCACGAATTGCTGTCGCAATTCTAGACTTGTAGTAGATAAAGATGATTTGAAGTGGTTTAAAAATAAAATAAAATTTCCATATTAGTAAACCAGTTTCATTGCATTTTTCATTCAAAAACCCCTAGTTGTAGGGAAATTAATTATGTTTTTAGAGATGTAAAATGATGCTTTAAGGGTCAAACAGCATAGGATTCTGCCAAATGGACCTAAGTCTATGAAAAAATATTTTACCTGCATATATGCTTCGATCGTTCAACTCACCGACTCCGGCTCCAGACACAACTAGTTATTCTTTAAATATAAAAAAAACTGGATTTTTTAATCATTGCACAAGTAACATTTTTGTGTTTTTTTCATTTCAATTTTTGCATTTTGTACGTGGAGCACTCAAGATATTAGAATCGATGGATTTCTGAGCTTTTATAGGTATATACCTGTTCTCAGCTAACATACCATATTGTACTATTTGTTTATGAACTCTAATGTATTCATATGTACATGTACTGTGTATGACGAATAAATAAATGAATCATCGCTAATTTTCCATTTTTAGCAATGTGTTTATAAAGCTCTCAATAGTTAAACTTTTCCACGACTTGAAAGTGGGTAAAAATTGCTTGATTGATCACTAACTTTGGGCAAAATAAGATACCAATCCTGCTGGTTAACACACATTCTAAAGCCGTTCTGGAGCTTAACAAAAACAAGGTGGAAATAAATTATTTTTCATTTTAACACTGGTTCATTTACTTTGTTTTAACTATTGGACTGACTTTTGTCGTTGTTACTGTTTCTTGGAGCCCTGGACAATCGTATCTAATTTCAAAGGAGAAAGTGTGTTCATTCAATCGGATTTATTAATATCTGAACTATTTTACTAATTTTACGACATTAATTTATTGAATGGAGCGATGACTGTGTGTATTATTTGCATCATGGATGTTGTGTTTTATTCAAATGTGAATTGTTTATGATGCTGTGTGTTAATGCATGATACAATGTGACAAACAAACAAAAAACAAATACATCCCGATATACCAATCGAATATCAAAGTAATCTAGTTTTTTTTGTGCTTTTGAATGATCGAAAGTTTATCACCAAAATCAATCCAATTTTATGAAAAGAGCTTTATAAAATAACGGCATGGAAAAAATGAACTGGGTGAAAACATAACAGTTTTAAGATTGGCTGTGAACATTCTCCTTATTAAAAAAAACTCGCCTTCGCATTAACCTTTTCAGCGCGGGAATCGGTTTTAGACGTCAGAATCTGACGTCTAATGTCGTAAGAATCTGACGTCTACACACGTCTAAAGTCGATCCATGTGTTTTTCGCCGATTTCTCAGACAACGGATTTTAATGGCATTTTAAAAGCACCGTTGTCTAGTCCTATAGCAACCATTTTTTAATGACAGTTTAAAGGCAGTTGGCGGGGAGGCTAAAATACGGCTTGCAAAATCGGCGAAAACATGCTCTTCATTGAAGGTGAATATACAGCTCTGCAAAGACAAAATGCAGTATCTGCTTACTTGTAAAGTAAGCAGATACTGCCTTCTGCCCTCGCACGGCAGTATACATGTATAGTGAAGATAGCTTTGATAGAGATATAATGCACCAGAATGAGATTCACTGAATCTGACGTGATACGATTCACGTCGTTTATGTGAGGGAATGACTGAACATATTATTCAAAACCCAGACACTCCATGATAAATAGACTAGACAAGAAAGGACGTTGATCCAATGCTGGTTTAATGTTGGGCCAACGTCGTAGACGGTGCCCCAACATTAAACCAACATTGGTTCAACATCTCTTGAAGACGTTGGGCCGACGTTATATAAATGTTATACAAATGTTTTGCGTTTCTTGGGTGGAAAGGTTTGGACAGAATTGGGCCATCATTTTACGTGTGTGATAAAATATGAAAAGACAGATCTGTACCCGATGAATGGAAAGTGGGTGTCAACCACCCCCCCCCCCCCCCCGCGAGTCGTGCCCTCGATGTCTCTCTTTGTATGATACACTGTAACTGTTGACATTATGGGAGTATTCGAAAAACAACCCCAAAGTTTGTTAATATCAACGTGGCCTGAATGGCGATGATAGATCGAACATTTTTGGGCGGGGGCCCTAGGGTAGTGGTTAGTTGCCTTTCATGCCAGAGTTCGGGGTTCGGTTCCCGTTCTCGGCGGTTTGAAAGAAACAAAAAATGTTTCTTCCCCATTCACGTGTGAAAGTCAGTATTGTGGGGAGCTTTCGTGACCGAGAAGTAGCGTGCTCGGCCTCAGACCGCCAGGGCTCGAATTTCGAATCCTGTGTCTGGAGGACAGTGTCATCTCAATCATCTCACCATCCTCATGAGGTTCTCCTGGCCCAGTTTAGCCCATATGTGCACAAAGGTGGCCTAAAGCCCGATTCATTTCATTTCATTTAGATCGAACATTTTACACCTTAAGCGCTTTAAACCAGGAAATCAATTTTTTTTTTTTTTTCAATTTAAAATCATCATAAATGTCTTAGTTAACTCTTTCTGCTTAATTTTAATACCTATGTCATACATGGGTCTACGGCCATTAACCCTTTGACTTCCAGGCCGGGGTGCATGCCAGGATCCAGATATACTGGTGTAGGAGTTCTATTTTTCGTCATTTGAAGCTGGAATTGCTAACGCAATTTCCAGCTTCAAATGACGAAAAATACATAAATGTAGTATATATTTGACGAAAATTTGTGTCATTTCATGGTTACGTTCATTGACGAATGACGACGGAAATTTCCGTCATGTATGGTAGTGAAAAGGTTAAACACATTTTCTAGACTTCAGAGTCTGACGTCTAGAGTCGATCTCCGCGCCGAGAGGGTTATATAACTTTGGTAATTTACGGCTAACGGATCTCAACTGGCTCATTTCAGAGTTAACAAGTCCCAGACTTAGCTGTTTTTATTGTTGTATAATGTAACTGGGTATTACGTTACAAAGTTACCTCATTTTGCTCCTCCTTCCCCGCTATTTCAACCCTTGTCGTTCTAGGATCGTATAGCTTTACAAGCCGGTATAATACAAAACAATGTCAATAGAAGCAATAAAATAGCTTGTGGTTGATATTCGGTTAATGAAATAATTTAATTTTTAGCATGCTTATTTTTCATAATCTTAGATATTTTTTCGTCATTTAAAGCTGCAAATTACGTTAGCACAAATCCAGCTTGACATTAAAGAAATAGTACCAGACGATTCAGGGGTTTGCGCTAAAGGAAATCAAACACCAACGCTGGATTAGACTCTGCGGTTGTGGAATAACAATTCGACATTGACAAGTTAGTTAAGAGAGAGCGAGCGATAGGGCCGAGCGTTTTCAATTTTTAAATTCCGCAAATGTCTTCACGCTCCAGTCCCTGTCGTCTCTTCTTTGGAAAACACGCGTCTCCCGCGGCCATCAATCAAAACTGTCATAGTCCTAGTTTATATGCGCAACAACCACCGTGTAGCGGTACATTCAACCTTCTAGGCCCAAAAGGGGATTTTCGCTAAATTGGTGACGGACTTTGCCCCTTTCAGTGCGGGGATCGATTTTAGACGTCAGAATGTGACTTCTGTAATTTCTGACGTCTAAAGTTGATCCCCGCCCTCCTTACTGCGCGGGGATCGTGTGTAGACGCCATGTTCTGACGTCTAATGACAAAATCTCGAAATGAAATAGTAGTTTTTTTATAATGGCCATAGGCCCACAACATATGTGTTCAAATGAAGCGGAGAAAGTTAACTAAGACATTTAAAATTAAAAATTGTTGTGAGGGTAGATGGACGTAAATGTTTGTTTGTTTGTTTGTTTGTTTGTTTGTTTGTTTGTTTGTTTGTTTGTTTGTTTGTTTGTTTGTTTGTTTGTTTGTTTGTTTGTTTGTTTGTTTGTTTGTTTGTTTGTTTGTTTGTTTTCTTACAATATTAAGGAATATTGATAATCTTACAAAATAAATGAACAATCTAAAACAGAACGTGACACAAAATTGTGTGATCTGTCGATAATTTCGGGTAGGCCTATTATGGGCTATATTAAAACAAAATGTTTTACACAAAAGCTCTAATTGATGACAGAAATATGAGGGTACACACAAAGATGTTCGACATGCATTAATAACTTCTTTAAAAATACACATTGGCTCACTGATGTCGAAATACAATAGAACTCGCTCACTTCTAAATTTTAATGCATTATTAACAAGAGTAAATGATTATAAATTGTGAATTCACCTACTAATATTTATTTTACATATAAATAGTTTTACGTCAGATTCTCACCTCTAAAGACGATTCCCGCGCTGAAAAGGTTAAAATGCGAATAAAAGCGGTGATAAAAGCCATTAGAGCCTGAAATGTTAATTACATATAATTTATTATCTTGCCGTCAGAATTGCACCAAGTTTTCGTTCACTCCGTCTACCAGTGTCACGATGATACGAAAAAGACCTTGTGTCAGTACTGTTTGTTTTAACTGTCTACTTACATGCCATGCACCCGACATGACCTGGACGCCTAACTCACTCCGTGACAGACCCGGTCACAGTGACCGCCATTTCATGTAAAGAATAATGTGTGCAAAATGACCCTCACCGTAAACCTCGGGTATTATATATGAGACCGAGACTTATATTTCAAGTGCCTATTAAAACTAGGCCATTTGCAACTTGCGAAAACTAGTAATCGTATATTCCATTTAAAAATGAAGGTCTCCGTGTCAGAGCCTTGCGATGTCATCAGGGTACATGCTTTACTTTACTTACTTACTTAATGGTTTCTCTGTTCATTGTTTATGTCATTCATATTTATGTCTAAATGGGTTTACTTTTTTTGATTATAGCTTATAGTATTATAGTATATATTATATATTTGTTTTGACAATGACACTGTTTTGACTTAGACTTGTAGTTTTTACACAATCACTCCAATTTCATGGAGATATAGTGACTTGAAAAGTCGTTCATTTTATAATCACTTCATATTTTACATTATTTATACTGATATTTTTATACCCATTAAACTGTGTTGTAGTGCAGGCGCTACAACATGTCATCAGACTCGTTACATATAGGTGCCAGGAGCATCGTCATATTATCATATCAAACATTTTAAACTGAATATTTTAGTACGAACATGCTTTTATTAGCTTTGTCTTTCCTTTACTACTTCAACTATACAATATGGGATATTGTAATACCTGGAATTTTCACTTAAATGGCCATACTCTCCGAAAAGTGAAGTAAAGCAAATATTTTACTTACTTACTTACTCGTGACAGACCCGGTCACAGTGACCGCCATTTCATCGTATATTCCATTTAAAAATGAAGGTCTTGAAGGCCTTGCGATGTCATCAGGGTACATGCCTTTGTAGTTTTTCTCCCATTGAAACAAAGTCTAGTAGAACATAAACATATGTTAAAGGTGTAGTCAACTGTCAAAATTCGCGGGACAAGGGTCCCCCAGAAGGCAATAGTGCCCGTGGGTAAGCCAAGGCACTATTCCATAATAATACTAAATATGCGTTTCATACCCAAAGCCTCATTGAGAGCAAGTTCTCAAATCACAGCAAGTTCATATATACTTGAGCGACATCTATGAGGTAATAATTCAAAGCCCTTGTCTTTTGCCCCTACTTGGTCGCCTACTTGCAAACAAACTGACTGTATTACTGCGGGGATTTGGAAACTGCTTGACCCTCAAGTTTATATTGTCACCCAGTAAACACAAAACATTTGTATGACTTTATGCAATGTTGGACCAACGTCGAAGACGTTGGGCCGACATTGCATAAATGTCATACAAATGTCTTGCGTTTGCTGGGCAGGAGGACCTTCTCTCAAACATTGTACATTTATCTAATATTGGTTCAATGTTGGGCCAGCGTCGCAGACGCTGGCCTAACATTAAAACAGCATTGCATCAATGTCTCGTTTGAGTAGTATCTTGTAATCAGTTCAGTGGCTATATTGATGCCGTCAATCTGTACTCAGTAGGCTACTGTTGGCCTACACTTGACCCTCCCAGGCATGCGCGTTTTGAAGCTGAATGATTCTTTAACATAATAAGCTACTTGTGGCGATTCAAATTTTAACTGCTATCAAACCATTCAACTGAAAAAATTCAATTTGAAAAAGATGAGAATCAGAGATATGTGTGAGACAAAATAACCCATGTGAGAGAGAAATTCTACCTCATTAAAATAATTCATTTTCTAAGGTTTATATTACTTTAACCCTTTCAAGCCTGAATTTACCATTGTCATCTTCATCCACTACAAGCCGCGAATTGCTGTCGCAATTCCCGACTTGTGGTGGATGAAGATGATTTGTATTGGGTTGCAAATGAACAAAATATACTGTTATTATTTAAAAAATTGCATGAAAATTTTCGTTCAGAGAAAGGAAATTAAGTCGTTCTTCAGAGATGCAAAATTATGCTTTAATGCATCGTGAGGACTCAAAGGGTTAAAGTATTTCTCGTTTGAAGCTGGAAATTACGTTAGCAATATCCAGCTTCAAATGAGGAGAACACCAGCAGCTGATAGGTTGAGAACCCTTGTCGCCATTAACCCTTGAAGCCCTGAAATATTGTTTGTATAACCCATGAAGACCAAAGCTTTTTGCAATTTGAAATCATTATCTATGTCTTCGTTATCCTTTATGCTTTATTTGAATACTATGTTATGGGTCTACGGTCATTAATAATATGTAAGTATTTCAGTGGGGTGAGCGACTTTAGACGTCACAATCTGGTTTCACGTAGTATCTTTAGCATTTTTAAAAGGTGGTACTTGATGTGCTAATAAAAAAATTAAAAAACCGTATATAATCGGGACCGTCATTTGTATTGAATTATTATTTTTATTTAAATTTCATTTAAAAAACTGGGGCTGGAAAGGGTTTTTTTTAATGAAATTTAAATAAAAATAATAATTCAATACAGATATTACGATATCTTTTAAACAGTTATTCCAGTGACATGAAATTTTCTACGCACATGGAGAACACTTGGGGATCAACACAAGCTTCTTATCATACCCCTCGAGGACGCACCCTTACTCCCTAGAAGCGGTTCCATGGAAACAGTACCCAGTTTTATGTACTGTGTATTTTCAGGACGCATAAGATCAAATTAATAAAGAATAATTATATATTAATATATTAATATAATCGTAAGATGTCCGATGAACATGTTACACAACGAATCCTCAATATAAGATTAGTAGCTGTTGTTGCTATGGGTATATACGTCAGCAACCATTAACCCTTTCCATGCGAAATATTTCATTATTTCGAAATAAAATGTAAAAAAGGAGTAATTTCAGTGGCTACCGCCAGGCTTGCGAGACAGTTTAATGATATCAAAATGGGTATCATTATTAGTATGGGATTGGGTTTAGACGCTTCAGGTACTCAGGGCCCGTTCAAATTCATTTCACTTCACATGATCACATATGTTTCTATACATTTTTATTTGAATTTATGAAACTTTGACCAAGCAATGACCTTGAGGTGAACTTTGACTGACCCAAATGTTGCATGCTCACAAAGGCCCGCCCCGGCCGAATCCCACACGTGTACATGTCCCACATGGTTAATACCACCTTGTAGATCCACAGTTACAGCCATTATACCAAAAGACGGGCATTTCCATTAAATGGCAACCATTATCTCTGGGTCCTGGCATGAACTTGAGAGTCAAAGAATTAGCACAATTAAAGTTGAGATATGAATGGGATAGAGGGTAAATATATTTTTTAAATTATTACCGTACTAATTAAACATTGCACAATGTATTCTGGTCGAAATTATGCCATTTTAAATGTATTGTGGCAATCTAAAGGCCATGTGAATGCAATATATGGGCATGTGAAAAATGACGTCAGATTTCAACGACCCTCAGGGGACGTACGGGCCTGAAAGGGTTAAAGGTTAATTTTAAGATTCTTAGTGGGAACTACCAACATCCCAGTCACCCTATCAGGCCTTATGTGCACCAATATACTAATTGCACAAAATTGATATGCAATTGTATATAGAATTGTGTAGGCCTACATCAGTATGTCAAGTAGGCCTACATGTGGCCAGTACCCTTATAGTCAGTTGGCCAGGAATCAGAAAAGAGCCTATTTAAGGTTTTCGTGTCGACTTTTCTGTGCATACCTAAAACCTTGCTAGATGTATATAATAAAACCCCGACCGGTTGTCGGCTTCCATGCGTGTGCACTAGAGCTACAGAGTATTTTCAAAATGGCCGCCATATTTTACATTAAACTGTCGATTTTACCGGTCAATCAACATTATTATGAACAGAAAACACTCAATTAAAAATCAAAAAACAATCTGGATGTAATATAGCTTTACACCAATATACATTTGGACAATATATTTGATCTGGAACTACAGAGTATTTCCAAAATGGCCGCCAAATTTACCTTTACATTGTCAATTTTACCAGTCAATCAACATTAATATAGACAGAATAAAACCTAATTAAAAATCAAAAATAATGTTGAGGTTATATAGCTTTAACATAATATACTTGAAAACAATTTTTTTTACCATGGATCAATAGAGGAGTAGTAAAAAAACAACATTTTAACTTTGTATTTAAGCATACCATTTAAACTCTTCAATTTTAAAATATGAAAAATATGCGTATAATCCAGCGCCTTTTTGAGAATCAACATATTTTTATTTCTATACATCGTCTTTGAAATCACCTATTGAGCCCAAAAAACACTCTAAATTATTGGAATACTCTAACAATCCATACCTGAACATGGTTTTTAAAGGCAGAAACCTTCAAAACCTTCAAAAAAAAAATGTAACCATTATTTTGCGCAAGTTCGTAACAATATTAATCCTCGGTAGCCATCCAAGAAGAATAAGTTTATTTACCTTGACCTTGAATTGACTTAAATGACTTTGGTGTCATCTTATATCTATGCCACATTAATGCCATGAGGGTTATATATATAGACTATATGTCAAAATATAGTATATAATGCCAAATTGTACTCTCTTTGGAACTTGCAATTGCAACGTTTCAACCTGCCTTCAGCAGATCTTGAACACGCCACCCTTGCGACACAGTTAAAGATGCCTTTCGATATAGGTGGCTGCATGTAGGAGGTTAATTCATTTGCATACAAAATGCAATTTTTTGAAATGACCAAGTGGCCTCGCATAGGAGGTTGGCTGCTCCTAAGAGTTGGTGCTCACAGTAGGCTCTACTCACTTCTGTATTGCCAATTATATTGCTATATTCACACTTATTCAGCCATATTCTGACAATATATGCTGATGTTAAATACAACATCTCCACATATAATTCCATTACTTGAACTCACACTGTCATATACAGTTAAACAAAATGTCATATATCGACTAGTTAATGTCATATATATGCATTATAATAGCATGTTTTTTTAAGAAAATTAGTATCATCTTAATACTATAACTCCATATTCTGAAATATAGCATCCTATTGTGACAGTATACTGATAACATTTAATACCATATACAATGATGTGGATGTAATATTTTTACACTACAGCTAGTGCAATATTATAGTATTATTCTTTTATTAAAGTAACACATCCTGACACTGTAGTGCTCCATCCCATCATTGTATGCCATAATGTGGAATATCCCACCATTTGAGTGTCATACTGGAGTATAAAAACATTAAGATTTCATTATACTTTTAAACGTCGGCATACCGAAGACATTTTATTGCCATATATTGTCATTATAATTCCATATTATGGTAGGCCCTACAATAATATCATATATCGACACTATGCCATAACATGAAATTTCAAGGTTTAAGACAAGATTATAACACCATATAGTGACATTATATTATTATGCCATATTTTAACATTAAATGGTAACTTTATGGTTCTATAATATCTTATCTGTACACTATAGTACTGTACCATAATTATATGCATGTAGACCTACTGACATAATGTATCATCCTGATACATTAATGACATATCTTGGCACAGATCTGTTAACTTTACTCATATACTATTTATTAGGCAAGATGAAGCGGACATCTCACAGCAAAAAAAATTGTCTTCTAACTTTGTTGATATGAGTAATGTCATCCACCATACTATTTATTCAAGCGTTGAAAATGGCAGATTTAAATTAAAAGAAGCGGAGCAATTTGTGATCAAACTGTACTATCCCTTTATCATCAACTGTTATAGAAGTCAATTCACTTCCATAGTAAAAGCAGCAGATCTTAAAAAACACCCACAAAGGACGACTTACCCGAAACAGTTTATTAGGGACTATGCTGTGCCCATATTGCTCATCTTGGTATATCATCTCCAGAAGAATATGATTATCAGCCCAATCGAATTATGCAACCCATCAGTAGCTGATCCAGAGGGAGCGGCGCCCTCTATTCAGTATCCCCCCCCCCTCCCCCCCCAAAAAACCCCGTACTAATTTGTGCTTTTGTATGCTCCAGAAAGCACCATTTCAAGCCTTAGATTTTGACATATTTCTGGAGGAGCATTACTCCGGACCCCTGTAAAGCACATAAGAGGATGACTGTGCCAGCTGTGGTGTGTATTAGAAATTATAGTAAACAACTTGGCTTCAATTGCTGAATCCACCACGGCCCATCCCATGAGATGTCAGCTAATGCCTACTTTATGCCCATAGCTGTGTCTATTTGTATGTGTATTCCAAGCAAATGTATTAATTCGCGGTGTATTTGTGCCAGACGTCAGATGGCTTGTTCCTAATTGCTATTAGGATAATATGGTTCATTTAAACATGGAAGTTCGATGTTTTACTGAATTGCCAGCATCCTAATATGTTATTTCTGTGTATATTACATGTCAAGAGCACAGTATCGTGTTTCATACTTGAAGTAACAAAATATGAGCCACTAGTTTATCATATTTTATTGGTTTGTTAAGCACAATCGGCTTTGAAAATGTATTTGTTTTTAAAAGCAATTCTGTATACTTATCTGGTCTCCCTAGCTTAAATTATATGCATCTATTTTACTTGTATTTGCATACGATTTTACTTCATGATTTATTACATTATAAGCTACATTTAAAATGATACTGTGCTTATATCTGGTCCATTCTGTGTCATTTTTAAAACGTTTTGTTTAATTGTAGGAAATTATTTTATTCTCACGGAATTTTTTTTCGCGGTTCGTAATAAATCGTATATTGCCCCTCAAAAACTCATGCACACACCTGCAAGCCGACAACCGGGTGCTAGTTATGCCCAGAGGTCCCAGTGACATACTAAAAAAGGTTTTAGGTATGCACGCTCAAGTGGTGACGAAACCCTCCTTGGCCACCTCTGGCCAACTGACTATTACTAAGTTTGACAGCCAGAAAAAAAAGATATACGAGACGTGTTATCTATCTGTCTATGGCATATATATATATTTTTTTGTGTCTTAACTTTTCTAAAGAAAATAAGAGAATTTTAAGATTCTCAGTGAGATGGGCCCCAGGCCTACAAATTGAATGCAGGCTAACTTGTCCGTTTTACACACGGTTCAAGTGAAGCCAAGTCGTCGAGAAGTCGGTAGATTTCGTGACACCTGCTGATGATATTCTATATATTGGGCGTGGATTGTGTGGTTATCATATTATTGCATTAATATTACACAGTCGTGCAAAGCCTAAATAAAGGCGGTTACTGCCTTTATTTAGGCTTTGCCGAGCAGTGTAGCTGTATTAGATGTTAACCCTTTAC
Organism: Flabesymbios commensalis; assembly: GCA_964017125.1. Lineage (NCBI taxonomy): Eukaryota > Metazoa > Annelida > Polychaeta > Terebellida > Flabelligeridae > Flabesymbios > Flabesymbios commensalis. The sequence continues at coordinate 92,398 of CAXHKU010000237.1, forward strand.
CTGCTAAGTTATTTTATTGCATGTGTCAAATCCGCACGACATTAATAATGTACTGATGTGCAAAGCCTTAAAACAGTTACTGTGTGGATTGCGGTACAGATGTATATATATTAACAATTTGCTCACTGAATAACCTTATTTAAATTTTCACCCATTTGAAGTTGTGTCTCGCTACCGCGAATCAAACTTCAAGTGGTTGAAAAATACTGATATTTGTTTGTTTAATTTGAAACCAGATATTTACAAATCTTGATGTTTAAACACACATTTCATTCCCAATAACAGTGATTTAATCAGCTAATAAGCCGAATATGAAACTATCATTGTCGTGCATAGCGCTTAAAGGGTAATTTATTGACTGGCCACGGTGGCTCATTCTGTGAGCTATGAGGTTTTTTAAGTTTGAGCAGCAGATATAAAAAAAAGTTTGCTTCCACACCATCAAAAATAAGTTCCAAGTTGATAGAAAAATAGTTTCTTCAGCGACTAAAATGTCAATTTTGACTGTCGAAAAACCCAACGCGTCTAAAATTCCTGCGGGGAAACCCTCTTTAAATTAATGTATCAGCACATTCTATTTTGTGGTTATATGGTGCGTTATTGAAAAAAAAATGTTTCACTTTGTCAATCCAAGAAATATAGAAAGACTATATTCCTTGATCAATCTAAAAAAAGTTTGTTCACTCGGGGAAAAAGAAGATTTTTTTAGTTCAGAGCAAAAAAAAATGTTGTGGGGTGAAAACGCGTAGCCCACCCACAGGTATCATCTGCCCCGCCCGTAAATACATCCGACATAAAGGGACAAGGCGAGCATTTTTGAACTTACAATTCCAGGTGCATGGCACTGACCCGTGCCAGACTATTGGGCGGGTCTGAAAAAGGTCACTCATTCATGTCACTATACTTGCATGGGAACGGCTACACACAGGTACTAGTTTATTTCGTTACTGTAGGTAATGCGATCAAAAAGACATCTATTTAAAGCCAAATATGCAAATATGAATTATAAGGCAACAGGTACACAAATCGTGTGCAATTTTTTTGAAATGAAAGATAAAAACTTAACCCTTATGGTGTTGAAATAATTTGGTATTTTTATGTACTATTGAGATTTTATCATAAATATCTTATAGTTAGCTTTTTCTGCTCATTTGAATACCTATGTTATGGGTCTAAGGTATGCTAAGTTGGAAACCAAAGGTTTTCTCCAATTTGAAATCATCATAAATGTCTTAGTTGCCTCTTTTTGCTTCATTTAAATACCTATGTTATTGGTCATTGTAAATATTTAAACCAGTGCGGGGATGGAAATTAGTCGTCATATTCTGACGTCTAACGCTTCGAAATAACTACCTGTCTGTTGTCTTGATCTTTGACCTTTCTGAGGTGACATCCAGGGAACTAGCATCACTTTAATCAATTATTTAATTGTAATATAAATATAGAATATTAGATGTGGCCTCCAAACTAGCAACCATTGATTGGTCTTAGTGGAGGTCCCCTGATAAAAACAAACAATTATATTAGTACCTTTATTACTATCTATTTTGTTTGATCAAATAAATGAATCTCTCATCGCCGCAATGAAAGGGTTAACCCTTACAGCGCTGAAATATCTTTGTATAAATGATGGACAAAAGTTTTTTTCAATTTGAAATCATCATAAATGTCTTAGTTAGCTCTTTCTGCTTCATTTGAATACCTGTGTTATGGGTCTACGGCCATACGAAATATTTTACTCCTACAGTGCGGGGATCGACTTTAGACGTCAGAATCTGACGTCTACAGACGTCAGATTCTGACGTCTAAAGTCGATCCCCGCACTGTAAGGGTTAATTATAGTGGACCTTTCATTTATTTGAAGCTGACAATTACGTCAGCAATGACAGCAAGCAACGCAGAATACCTACACGTCTATTGTCATCTTCTGAGAAAACAGTTCATGTGTGTAAGACGACACTGATGTAATGGACATAATGGTAGGGCATTCCACTGACGTAACGGACGTAATGGTAGGGCATCCCACTGAGGCGGGTCATGGTTTTACTGTTTCCCAGAAAATGTTGTTCGCTAATAAGCTGTGTGACATACTGTGTGATCTTTATAAGAATGCGGCTATAATCACCGATCAACACATTATTATGTAACCTTTTAGAAAGTGACATTATCGGGCCTAAGCCAAATTGTCCCGGCATGTCCTGATGTTAAAGGGACTGGCCCACGCTTAAATCATCAAAAAATCGGTGATTTTATTTCGGGTTCTTAATATGACCATATGATGTAAACATGTACATAGACTAAAACTGCAAATTTTTATAATTTTTGTGTTGCGCATTCACCAGTTAGGCTAGATATAGAGACGAAATTCCTGATTTGTAATTATTGACAACCATGTCAAAAATAGGAAATGCGGGAATTTCGTCTCTATATCTAGTCTAACTGATGAATGCGCAGCACAAAAATTATAAAAAATTGCAGTTCTAGTCTATGTACATGTTTACATCATATGGTCATATTAAGAACCCGAAATAAAATCACCGATTTTTTGATGATTTTAGCCTGGGCCAGTCCCTTTAATGACCGTGATATTTATGTCTATGTTGTATGTATATGCATGTCACTATGATGAAAAATACTTACATACATTGTAATAATCCCTGCAAAGAAGGAAGGGACATTGTACATATTCTGACATCTGTGTGTATTTAGTGTGTATTTAAATATTTTTATTTAAACCAAAAGAACACAGGGTTATTTTCAATTTGAAAGCAGCATAAATGTCTTAGTTGGTTCTTTCCGCTTCATTTGAATACATATGTTATGGGTCTTCGGCCATAATAAATTGTACTCTTTCAGTGCGGGGATCGACTTTAGACGTCAGAATGTGACGTTTAAAGTCGATCCCCGCGCTGAAAGAGTTACAGACTCTCTATGCGATACACAGTCTGTAATCAATGCCATTTGAAAAGCTGTGCCTCAAATTCCAACTTCGCTACCGATCTATTGCGTACTTTGCTTCTATTTTTCATTCATTTAAAGCTGGAATTGCAGAGGCAATTTCCAGCTTAACTCTTACAGCGCGGGGATCGTCTTTATACGTCAGAATCTGACGTCTGTAGACGTCAGATTCTGGTGTATAAAGACGGTCTCCGCACTGAAAGAATTAAAATATTTCTAACGGCTGTAGATCCATAACATAGGTATTCAAATGAAGCGGAAAGAGCTGACTAACACATTTATGATGATTCCAAATTGAAAAACCTATTGGTCTCCATAGCTATACATAAATATTTCAGCGTTTTAAGGGTTAAATGACAAAAAAATATTTCCATTTATGAAAAGTAGACATCATGAAATGTAAATTATTTCACCGATTGAGCATTTATCACAAGTTATTTGACCAGTTTGAGTGGTATTTTGTTGAAGTGAACTTTCGCACATTACTATTTATAATTATAAATGCTCTCCACTGTTTTGCAGCTGATCAAATCCAGTTTGAATGAGTTAGTTGGAATACTAATTTAATCTAAAGACACCAGTTATATAGTACGTCGCTGTACCACTATCTCCCTATTGTATTTTATCATCAATGTTAGCCCTCTATATATAAGAAATCACTGAAATTTTGTTATATATAAACCAAGAGACCAAAGGTTTTTTTGTCAATTTTAAATCATCATAAATGTCTTAGTTAGCTCTTTCAGCTTCATTGAAATACCTATATTATGGGTCTACGGTCATTATAAATATTTCACCCCTTCAGTACGGGGATTGTCTTTAGACGTCAGATTCTGACGTCTAAAGTCGATCCCCGCGCTGACAGGGTAAAACATGTGTGCCCAACACACACAAAAACCGGTGTTGGTTTAGTGTTGGTCCAGCGTCGCAGACTATGGCCTAATATTAAAACCACGTTTCGTGTTTGCTGGGTATAGTCTGACTTGAGTACCCAACAAGTACACATAACGTTGGCCCAGTGCGGTTTTAATGTAGGGCCGTCGTTCCACACATGCTTCAACGATGAAAACAACTCACAACTTCAAAGGGGTGGAAATTCCAATTAAATAATTCCGCGGTTAAAGGATTATATTACATTTCAATTACATTTTTTCTGGCAACGAGTTGTGAGCGAGCTCGACCCTAGGGCAAATTGCGACACTGCGACTAAGTTCGAGTCGAGATGAATCATCCAATTGGAAGTAGGCTTAGGTTTCCTCGTACTCTGTGACTTCGGCGTACTTATACATATATTTACAATTACAGAGGGTTCGTTAGCCGACTAGATTACACAGGTTATGGGCCTTGGTGCGTGGTTACCCTTGAATTTTAGTCCCACCCCCAGCCAACACGAGACATTCAAACAATGTGCGTTTATTGCTGGGCCAGCGTCGTTTGACATTTTCGTTTTTAATCCGTTTTATTAGTCATTTAAATAACAGTTATTGGGAACAAAATGTGTGTTTAAAGATCGAGCTTCACAAATATTTGTCTCAAATTAAACAAAATATCAGTAATTTTCACCAACTTGAAGTTGTGGATTGCGTCAGCGAGACACAACTTCAAGTGGCTGAAAATTTAATTTTTCAACCACCTTAAAATTTAAATGAATAATTTGACAGTATTGTATTTTAAGACGAGCGTTTGTCTTTAATTCCATGATCTAAGTTGTACTGGCGGGACCTATTGCATGGTTAAATTAAGTTGATTAATTTGAACTACTAATGGGTTAAGCCAACTGATACAAACAATAGTACGAAGCTATACCCCCCCCCCCCCCACCCCCATCCCCCCCCCCCCAGGATTATTTTGGGGGTTGCTGAACAGTTTAAGAGGGTATTATCATGTACATCTTGATATGATAGCTGGACGTGACCACCGGGAAGTTTACCTTAGAACCCCCCCCCCCCTCCCCCAAGCACACAAGATATACAATGTGTAGCCCTAGATCTTACAGTACATATATTATCAATACTGCAATTTGAGGTCTCTGTGTTTCCAAGGTAGAACAATAGCTATTCATAAAATATTTAACAAAAAAAAAGAATAATTTTAACAAAAAGAAAACATAGCTCAATATATCTCACCATAATATGTTTCACCATATATACTGGGAGTAATTTTCTCCGTTGTTGTTTATTTAGAATTTTAGTGCGATCTTTATCTCGGATCATCAGGCCTATTACAATGTATATGGCAGTTGTTTGCATTCATATAACTCCGAAATTTAAAAACAATGAGAACATGTACTAACCTAAATTAACGTGAGTAATTTTCACCCACTTCAAGTGACTTCAAACTTAAGTTGGATAGCTTAGCGCTGTAGGGGTTAAAAAAAGTATAAATGTGTAATTATAACTTTTTCCCAAATGAAAGCCGAAATGGCTGAGTTGTCTCAGAAACCTTGCACGAAAGTTTGAGCTTAAATAATAAACAAAATACCCAGTGTTGCACTTAACTATATCCCGTGATAAGTTTTGCAGATGTAAAGTCAAAAATGCCCACTTGGCGGCTAGTTTTTTTTCAGTGTCGCTCACTCGTGTTTTTTGTTCGGTGTCACGAGTAACAATTTTTTTACTTAGGACTGTAATTTTAAGTGCAAACAGATGCCTCGAGCACCACTCACCAGGGACGCTGATAATTGCACAAGTTTAAAACAGCAGCCGCGCCCGCGATTAGCGATTTAAGGAGAAATGTTTAGTCAACAAGACGTGTTACTCATTAACACTTGAAGCGCTAAGTGATGTAATTTAAATTTCCACCCACTTGAAGTTTTGTCTCGCTGCCGCGACACACAACTTCAAGTGGGTGAAAATTACTTACGTATGTAGAATCTGAATCAAAACATAAGCTAAACTTGCATATTTAATGTTCATTTCTCATCAAATGTTCTTGTTTGACAGCCATGCTGAAAACAGCTATGCGTGATTAGAACAGTTTGAGTGTTAACTGCAATGCAAAAAACATTGGGTGACTTGTCTCCCGTAATGTCGTCTCCACTGTCTCGTCCTGGTACAGTGATCTCGCCCCCTTGTGTTTGGAGTTTACATGGGCGTGCCGTGCCGGCGATTACCGAATTTTTTTACGCCCCTTCCCCTTGGGTATGTAAGGGTGTATCTGCCACTATGCAAAGTGGTAAATACACCCTTTAATATCCAAGGGGACTATTTCTCGCACTCATGCTGTTGGCTTCCACTACGAGACGTATGGTGAGATCAGCCCATCTCGCACTCTCTCCAAAACGCTTCACTGCTCCGCTTGATTTTGTCGTTTCAAATAGATATTCGTACAAGAAAATACATACTGCATCGCTGGGTACGGCGAGATGGGCTGATCTCAGCACTCGTCACCACATCAAGCCCTCGCCTAAAGGCTCGGGCTTGATGTAGTGACTTGTGCTGAGAGGATCCATCTCGCCTTCCCAACGATGCAGTATGCATATAATCTCGCCGCCGCATCATATATAGGTTCACAGGGCTCCAGTAAACAATACTTACCCTTGTAACGCTGGCATATTTTTGCATAACCCATAGAAACCAAAGGGTTTTTTCAATTTGAAATCATCATAACTGTCCTAGTTAGCTCATTCCGCCTAATTTGAATACCTATGTTATGAGTCTACGACCACTAGGAATATTTTACTCTTTCAGTGCGGGAACCGACTTTAGACGTCACAGTCTGACGTGTATATAGACGTCAGAATATGTATAGACGTCATATTCTGACGTCTAAATTCGATCCCTGCGCTGTGAGGGTTAAGCATCCCCGATGCTACAGGGATGCTTATAGTGTTCCACACCTTTCCGCCGGCGCCGCCGCGGGTGTATCTGCAAATCAATTCAGCTCTCACTAATATGGTAACTGATTAATTTTGTTTATTTTTTACAGATATGACCAAGAATACATAGTGCTATGTATTCTTGATATGACCTATGTGCCTGGACATTTTTTCCCATATATTTAAAACTATGCCAATAAAAGTTGTCGGTAACGATAAATGATGATAATAATAATCAATAATAATGTGCTCTATCAAACATATGACTCGTAAATTGACAATAAAGCAGACCATGGACGCAGCTCCGCTATATGCTATAGCAAACAGTAATTGTCTAGTATTCTTTACGAAAACCAAAGCTTGCACGCTTACAATACGTGTACATGTACTATTCTGTGAAATCGTTCACAGTACACGTACATATGATAATATATATATTGTGAAATCGTGCACGAGAAATTAGTGGGCCCCATAGCTCCACTGTCGATTCGAAAATAAAAACCGGTTCCATTGCGTGGAACAAAAGAGGTAAGCTGAGAAATCCCGGCAAACACGATATATTGGCCCAGTGTTGGATTATTGTCGGGCCAGCGTCGTAGACGATGGCCCAACATTAAGCCAACACTGGGTCAATGTCTCGTGTTTACTGTGATATTATTTGCGGTTTATAAAATTGGGTGGGTCGGTGGAAGGTTTAACCACAATAAACAGAGAGATCGTTGAACCAAAAATCTGTTAACAAGTTTGAGCTGAATAAATCTATGTAGTATAATTATGTCACTTTGACTACTGTATACTTGATACTTGGGTAATGACATAATTGATGAAGAAGTACAAGCTTAAGTTAATATATAAAGTAAAAAAAATGGTTATGTGGTCACATTGTGGTGTGTTAATGTGGTGTGCATAGGAAGAAAATACGTATTATGAAGCAATCGGCCACCCGGATAATGAATTTTGATGCTAACGCAGGCCATATTCCACCACATAGTTATCGTCAGATTCACATTAAATTCATCTACAAGGGTGAATGAATTTCACGGATTCCTCAGTCAGTTCTTAACTAATTTTCATGAAGTTTTGCACACACTATCTTCCATTCTTGTCGCGACTCTCTTGAAATTTCGCGAAGTTTTTTTTTCATAAGTTAGACCACTCGACATGCAATGAAATTCTGAGACGAAGCTAACGCGTTTATAGAGGGTGACATTTGTATTTATTTACCACATGCTAACATGTTAACTTTTAATCTATATAGTATTTTTCAATGAAATTGAACAATTAGTTGAGAAATCGGCGAAAATCATTCACCACGGGTAATGTGAATCCGACTATATACAATATTATTTTTTACTGTATAATATAAAAGACAGTACAGAATAGTATTAATGTGTAATAACTTGGTTGGTGTTATAATTATGATTTTTGTTGTCCAAAAGTCAAATTTTCCTTTCAACTGACAAATCTTGGCCCTATTTCTCAGTTTCAATGTCCCGCTTCTTTAGGGCAGATATTCTCAAATATGCAAATTAGGTGACTAACTATTTTATATCACTTGTACATTTATATTAATTATAGCGGTCCCAATGGATATATCAAACTGAAAAAAATATTCTGTGCCAATTTTTTGTATGTTAAGTGACCGCCCTTTAACGTTTTCGTGGCCACTTCAATTTTTTTAAATTTGAAATGATAGCGGAAATACTTTAATTAGCTAGACCAGGAAGTCTAACTCATACTATAACTATGCAGCAATATTACGAATTATCATTCTAGAAATTGGCGGCTAAACCTTACAGCGCGGGGATCGACTTTAGTCGTCATAATCTGACGTTTATATACATCAGACTCTGAAGTCGATCCACGCACTGTAAGAGTAAAAATATTTATAATGGCCGTAGAATCATAAAATAGGTAAATCAAGTAAAGCGGAAAGAGCTAAAAGATAAGACATTTATGATGATTTCAAATTAAAAAGTATACGTTGGTCTTCATGTTTTACACGGAAATATTTCAGCGCTTTAAAAGCTAAAATTAGCTACTCAAAGAAGCAAAACACTGCGACGTCCGTCTAATACAATTCCGGCAAACACGAGACGTTGGCCCAATGCTGGTTTAATGTTGAGCCAGCGTCGCAGACGGTGGACCTACATTAAACCAACATTGACACAAAATCACGGTGGACTCTACAGTCTGTCCGACGGTGGATTCTGGTCCAAAATGAGAGCAGGCCTACGCTTTTCGGGTATTGTTCAGTCAATTCTTAAGCGATTTTCCCGAAATTTAGCAACCATTCTAATCTAGTCATTCTGAAACATCCATGTGTAGTGAATCTTTCAAATAAAGTTAATGGGTTTATATAGGGGCGTCATAATTGGATTTTTACTACATTGGCTAACTTTTGAAATATTCAATATTTTTTAACGAAATGTTCATATATAGATGCCAAATAGTTAGAAAACAGTGTTTGCAAAATTTCATAAAAATCGTTCGAGAATTGACTTAATAATCAACGAAAAGCTAACTTTTATTTTAGACAATCCTCCACCGTTGGGCAGACTCCCAGCAAACGCGACACTTGTTGGTTTAGTGTTGTGCCAGCGTCGCGGACAGTGGGCCAGCATTAAACCAACATTCTTTTAATGTGTTGTGTTTGCTGGGCGCTGTAGAATACGTGGATGGCATACAGATATGGGTCATTGCCTCGATATTGCGTGAAGGAATGCGAAATATAATGATTTCGATGTGCATCTGATATCAGCATCTCGGCGCCTCGGTCTCAAAGCGTCGTATCTGCTCCTTAAAGAAGTACCAGATGTGACCCTTTGATATCAAGACGGCGATCTGTGGGTGGAGCACTGTCACTTCTTTATATAGACATGCGGATACGCCCACATTGAATATCAACATTATAATCATGTACACTATAGCTGATGTGAATCCGGGTATATCGTCGCCTCGGAGCTAAAGGCTCCTATCTGCCACTCTAACGAGTGTCAGATAGGATCCTTTAGCTCCGAGGCGACGATATACTTATACCCTTATGCAGCCGGAACGGTATATCTACGTTTTCAAGCAAGTTTTTATCAAAATAAAATACCACTGAAATTTATAAAATAGTTTGTGGTCTATTGATCTTTTTTTTCAATTTGAAAGGTCTCTTTTTTCCCACAAATAGTGATATTTTTCGTCAGTTGAAGCTGGAAATTGCGTTAGCAATTTCCAGTTTCAAATGACGAAAAATAGATAAAAAAAAATTGGCACTGTAATAGTTAAGTCTTATATTTCGCTGATTTCCGAGTCAATTTTCAACAGATTCTGACTTCCAAAGACGGTCCCCGCACTTTATAATGGCCGCAGACACATAACATAGGTACTCAAATGAAGCGGGAAGAGCTGACTAAGACATTTATGATGATTTCAAATTGAAAAAATCCGTTTAATCCCCATGGTTTATACCAAATATTTCAGCGTTGTAAGGGTTTAGGCCTCTTTGGTTAAGGCCTCTCTTCTCAGTCAATGCTAGACGCCGATTTGATGTAGAAAAACTCGCTTTTTATATTTGTATATTTAAATAAAGGGTTACTATCTGGATAGCCTGACCTACTTATATCAGTCATTGCATACCACGTCTTACAAATTCCGCCAGCTCAGCAGAAAATAAATTTACGGTCCAGGGTGACGGGGCATTTTCCTGTACCACTATGTGATATTCATCGCGGCGCGAGACGCTGATCCAGTGTTGGTGTAATATTGGGCCAGCGTCGCAACAATACACCGAGACTGTCGTAGCATATCGCGGTATTATGGAAGGACACGGTTCCGCATGCAGTAGGCCTATATATGTATCCTTGTGGACCGAGTGTACTGTCAACATAGCATTGGACAGCCACACAACGTTAAGGTGTGGGTCGTGGATTCTAGCCTTGGACAGCCACACAACGTCAAGTTGTGGTCGTGGATTCCGAGATTAGTTTCACCCGGGAAATCTACGAAATAAATGGGGCGTTAGGTCACTTTTGTGCACATACAGGCTCAATTGGGCCAGGAGAACCTCCTGAGGACGGTGAGATGAATGAGATGACACTGGCCTCCAGACACAGGATTCGCAATTCGAGTCCTGGCGGTCTGAGGCCGAGCACGCTACCTCTCGGTCACGGAGGCCCCCCACAATATTGAATCTTTTCGAGTGATCGGAGAAGAAAGTTATTTGTTTCACACGTGGATGGGGAAGAAACATTTTTGTTTCTTTCAAACCGCCGAGACCGGGAACCGAACCCCGAACTCTGGCGTGAAAGGCAGCGGTGCTAACCACCACCCTAGGGCTCCCGCCCTACTGTCGTTCAAACCCAGAAGCCAATAGGCCCTATTAACTGATTACTTCTCAAGTAACTAGTTGATGTCATTTGGGTGCGCAGTATACAGAATACCAGTAAACACGACGCACTGAGTGACTCAAAGTTGGTTTAACGTTGGTCCAGCGTCTGCGACGCTGGCCCAGCCTAAAATCAACATTGAGTTAATGTATACAGGCATTTAGATAGTAAAGACAATATCTCCCTGGTACAAGTATGTATCAGATATATAGGCCTATCCCAGCCAACACTATCCCAACAAACACAACAAACATATGTAATGTTTTACCAACGTTGGGTCAACGTCGTAGACGGTGGGCCAGCATTGGTCAAACATTAGGTAGATGTGTCGTGTTTGTTGGGATACATTGACCTAATGTTGAGTTGATGCTGGTCCGCCGACGACGTCCCACCATTAACCCAGCATCGGGTCAATGTATCGTGTTGTTGGGTACATGCATGGAGATAGTAAAGACGATCTCCATGATACGTGTATGTATCTATGTATATATGATATATATATTGGCCCTTGTATACGTGAGGACATCGTATGATGTGTGAGTCATAGCCATACAGTGCGCCGTAAAGCGAGCAGTGACACCAGATAAACTGTTGCGCATTTCACCCGGCGGCTTTCACGTAAACTGCGCAGATCTGATGGCGACATGCGGCAATTCCAGACATCCATGTGAACTGTTTATTTTACGCAGTGGCGGATCCACAGGGGGCGGGGCGGTCAAAGGGGTACAGACCCCTTATTACAGCAAATAAATTACCAATGACATTATATTTAAAAACATTTCATGGATATATCTTTCAAATATTAATGTTGATCCTCGTACATATATTTTAAATCAGCATCTATTTTTATTATATTATTCACTGTTTAGCAGAAAGTAACCTATCACTCTGCTCATTTCAATGACGCATCAGTCTATATAGGATTCCTCTCGTCAATAGATATATATGTATCATAATCCTATTTCGCTTTAATGTTGGGTCAGCGTCGCAGACGTTGGACCAACATTAAAACTACATTGGATCAAGGTATCTGGTTTGTTGAGAAATCATCAAAACGTCGGTATTTTGACTTTCAAGAATTGTTCCGATTTTTATTTTAGGTGAGAAGATTTAAATCATTTTCTGACATTTGAATTGATCATTTATAACAGAAAGTCCACGAAATTCCCATTCATTTTTTTCAATTCTGGATTTGTCCCTGGATCCACCCCTGGATCTGACCCTTCCACCCCTGGATCGGCCCTTGGATCTGCCCCTGGATCTACCCCTGGATCTGATCCTAGATCTGACCCTGGATCTGCAATGGATTTACCCATGGATCCTCCCCTGGATCCGTGTGTTTAACCCTGGATCTAACCCTGGACCTGACCGTAGATCTACCCCTGGATTTGCCCTGGATTTGCCCCTGAATATGTCCCTGGATCTGCCCCTGATTCTGCCCCGGGATCTGACCCTGGATCTGCTCCTGGAACTACCCTTAGATTCACCCCTGGATCTTCCCCCCTTGATCCCCCCCCTGGATCTGTCCCTGGATCTGTCCCTGGATCTGACCCTGGATCTACCCCTGGATCTACCCCGGATCTGCCCCTGGATCTGCCCCTGTATCTGCCTTTGAGTCTGCCCCTGGATCTACCCCTGGATAGACCCCCTGGATCTGCCCTGAATCTTCCCTGGATCTACTCCTGGATCTGACCCTGGATCTAACCCTGGATCTAACCCTGGATCTGAACCTGAATCCACCCCTGGATCTACCCCTAGATCTGACCCTGTATCCAACCCTGGATCTACCCCTAGATCTGACACTGGATCTAACCCTTGATCTACCCCTAGATCTGACCCTGGATCTATTCCTGGATCAATCCCTCGATTTGACCCTGGATATAACTCTGGATTATCCGATCAAATCACTGTTATTGTGAAATGAGCGTTTAACCCTTACAGTGCGGGGATAGACTTTAGTCGTCAGAATCTGACGTCTGCAGACGTCAAATTCTGACGACTAAGGTCTATCCCATCACTGTAAGGGTAAAAATATTTGTAATGGCCGTAGACCCATAACATAGGTATTCATATGAATCGGAAAGAGCTAACTAAGACATTTATGATGACATCAAATTGAAATAAACCCTTTTCAGCGCTTTAAGGGTTTAACATCTTGACTTCAAATACTGGTAATTTTCAGCCACTTGAAGTTGCGGATCACGGTAGTGAGACACAACTTCAAGTAGGAAAACATTTAAATTATTTAATTTGGGGCTTTAAGGGTTGATATACATTCTGTATGTCTTTTATGTAATGTATTTTTTTATGTATTTTTTGTTTTCACCAAAATATTGAATTGCATTGAATACATTGCATTTAATAAATAGCCAAGACAATATATTGAAATGTGTGAACACACAGTTGTACTTGTGACAGCTTGCATGTGGGGCCTTTTTTATATGCCGGTTCGAATTGTGTCCGGTAACAAAACAAAAAATTATCAAAAATGTTCAAAATGGCCGCCAAATCCAAGATGGCCGAAAAAATGTACGTTGTCATGTTTATTTTTTTACTTTTGACATAATAGACTATAAAATCTTATGTTATACCTCCTTTTCGACTTATTTGTGTACGCTGATTACGTCGGAATGGTTCTTTTTACATTTTAATGTCTCATTTGACATCATCACGTTACAATGATGCTATCAGCACAACGAGAAAAACCCGAGCTGTACTTTCCCCCTTTACAGTAGACCATATACCTGACTATGTACATGCAAATATGTATCTATTAACTTATACATTATATGGATGTTCACTGAACTGTCAAGTACAGGCGATCGCAAATATTTTGTAGTCATGGGCGGGGTGAGGATCTTGAGTCATAACAGGGCCAATGTGACTATCACCCAATGTTAGTTTAATGTGTAACATTGACCCAACATTGGGACAATATTTCTTGATTTTAGTGATAACAAGTCCAAGGTATAATAGCTCATCGAACATGATACATTGATACAATGCTGGTTCAATGTTGGCCCAGCGTCGTAGACGGTGGACCAGCGTTAAAACAACACTGGGTCAACGCCTCGTGTTCGCTGGTGGTAAATTAGGGCCATGGATTGTCAGAGAACAAGGGTTCTGCTTTAATTATCGACCCAGCCTATATTACTGGGAAACGTAGGCTGAACGCTGAACCAGCTACACGACGTTGGCTTAACGTTAAAGCAACGTTTGACGATTACCGTGATGATGATTGAATGAATGAATGGATGAATGAATGAATGAATGAATGAATAAATGAATAAATGAATGAATGAATGAATGAATGAATGAATGAATGAATGAATGAATGAATGAATGAATGAATGAATGAATGAATGAATGAATGAATGAATGAATGAATGAATGAATGAATGAATGAATGAATGAATGAATGGATGGGGGGTTTAGGCCACCTTTGTGTTCCAAACTGGGCCAGGAGAACCCCCTGAGGATTATTTGACTACTAAGTTACAGTGCAAAAATACAGATAAAAACCATCACAGTACATGTCAGGGAACTGCTATTAATAACATATCGTCATGTGGTATTAAAAGGTCGTATCTACCACTTTAAAAAGTGACAGATACGACCTTTTAATACAGACAGGCCTCGGAGATCCTTTTATTACATGTACCAATGTACTAAGTACTCGCAATTAATTCAGGAAAATGTTAATGATACCATATCTAGATATCGTCTACTTGGTGTTAAATCCTCGTATCTGCCACTTTACAAAGGGTCAGATACGACCCTTTAATAATAATATATATATATATATATATGATCGCTGACGTAACAACCACCACGCAGTGATTGGATATTGATAAATTTCTTCCGGGTTTATTATATAGAATACACGATATTGCAATGTCGGGTTTGGTGGTTTCAATAGATATAATTATATGTATTAAGGTGATCCGCTTAATGGGATCAACTTAAGACGTCAGAATCTGACGTCTGTAGACGTCAGATTCTGACGTCTTAATTCGATCCCACATTGTAAATGTATTTGCAAACAAGTATATGTACAACATTACATAAACATCAGTTGTATCATTAATATAATTTTTCTATCATCAATGCAATGTCATAAATATTGCCATTCAAAGCAAACAACGGTAACTGTTCACTTTTTAAGCAAACAGTTACGCTAGCAGAATACAATATTCAAAAAAATTTGATATTACAATATTGGTAATGGCCGTACCCATAACATATGATTGTATTCAAACACGTTATCAAACCGATAAGTTTGTGGGAAAATCTCGCTTGATTGCTGGCTGAGATAGATGTATCATCCCTTTGATCAAATATAATGCTAGCATGTGCAAAAAATACCAAACGTCAATATAACGCCTTTTAAAGTAAGCAGTCAGTGCCTTTTGGTTTAGCACAGAAAAATGTTAAGTTGACATGCTATCGTTTATTTTAATTTAAGGTGTTTCAGTATTTTCATTTTGTAATCATTTTTATTGGAGGACTGAATTTGCCATACCTCACCCACTTGACTTTGTTTGATATATACTTTGACAATATTTAGCCCTTACAGTGTGGGGATCGACTGTAGACGTCAGATTTTGACGTCTGTAGACGTCAGATTCTGACGTAAAAGTTTATCCCCACGCTGTAAGAATTAGAATATTTATTATGACCGTATACCCATAACATAGGTATTCAAATGAAGTGGAAAGAACTAACTAAGAAATTTCTGATGATTTCAAATTGGAAAAAAACACTTTGATCTGCATAGTTTATACAAAAATAGGTCAACGCTTTAAGAGTTAAAAACATAACAAAATGATTTGCAGTATATAGTTGAACTCAATCACTTGACTTTGTTTGATATATAGACACAAAATAACTGTCAATATATCTAACATTGACTGTAATGTTGGCCCAGTATCGGGTCAACGTGTCGCGATGGCGGTAGATTAATTTACTGGTCAGAAATTCGGTCAATCACAGCCACTCGAATTTTCCAGGCTGTTGACAGGTCAGTGCAGTGACAGACGACGACTTCTAGAACATTCAGCTCTATGCAAGTCAAGAGGCTCGCAGTGCTCTTGAATCTTAAACTATAAAAGTCGAGGGGCTGGATGTCGTCTTAAATTTTAGTCTAAGCATTGAAAAAGATGATAAATCAAAGCTTACAAATTGTATATATATTTGGAAACAAGTATATGTACCCAATTTCCCTACAACTAGGGATTTTAGTATGAAAATTTCTATGAAACTGGTTTACCAATACTTAGCAATTTTCATCTTCATCCACTACAAGTCGAGAAATGCGGATGAAGATGATTAAGGTAAATTCAGGCTTGAAAGGATTCTTATAATTTTTATATCATCGATGCAATGTCATAAATATTGTCATTCAAAGCAAACAACGGTAACTGTTTAGTTTCCAAGCAAGCATTTTCTGCCAAATACAATATTTAACCCTTACAGTGCGGGGATCGACATTAGACGTCAGAATCTGACGTCTGTAGACGTCATATTCTGACGTCTAATGTCCATCTCCACTTTTTAAGCATTAAACTACATGTATTTGTAATGGCCGGAGACCCATGACATAGGTATTCAAATGAAACGGGGAGAGCTAACAAAGACATTTATTGGTCTCCATGCTTTATACAAAAATATTTCAGCACTTAAGGATTAAAAACAGTTTCATGTTACAATATCAACCCTCAGACCGCTATGCACGACTATGGTCGCTTTAAGTCGTTTTGTTTGCAAACAAATGTGTGTTTACTGATCAAGATTTGCGAATGTTTGATCTCAAAGGAAACAAATGTGGGTAATTTTCACCAACTCAAGTTGATGGTCGCAGTAGTAAGACACAATTTTAAGTGGGTGGATTTTTTTTAATGTAGTGTTTTAAGGGTTAAGCTTTTGAAATGTGTTTTTTTCTGCAGCCTATGGCTTTTATAAATTGAGTATAAAAGATAAATATTTATATTGCATATTGTGCTTATCGGTGTTTGATAGTTGATTCAGTTTGGCTGAAGTAGAATCACTTGTCACTGTCAGATTATTCTTTTTTTTTATAATATATATTTTGTTATTCATGATTTAGTATGTATCTATCCCAGTTTACCAAAAATATCAGAACACGAAGTATCACGGAAGCTGTATGTATAATAATGACTCGAGAAGTTGGTAGTAGCTTCCTGGTGATAAATATCAGGATATGAATCATAAAATTATCGATCAGCAAACCAGACCAGCATGTTCACCATGTGATCAAACCAGGCCAGCACGATCTGTCGAACATAATGAGCCCCCTATTCACAACAACGTGACATACCCAGAATTCATGGCTCATTAGGTCCGGTTGTGGCAATATTGCTGGAATTGCTAACGCAAATTCCAGCTTGGAATGAATGAAAAATATTGCTATTGATGAACATCTCCATATTGTATTATTCAATACATTTACCACCTTCCACACAATAATTTCAGTGGCACTTAATTGAGCGACACAATCAGGTCAAAATCATCATCTCTAGTTTGGCTCCTGGATATGTCCATAATATGTCAACATGTCCATAGACTAAAATTGCAGAAGTTTTTTTAATTTTTGTGTTGCGCATTTACCAGTTAAGCGAGAAATAAGGACGAAATTTAATTTCGGACATGCATGTCTAAAATATGAAATACTGTAATAACTGATAAATGGGGCTTTCAGCACACTTGCCACAGCAGACCAAAATTTAAAAGACTTTCACAATACTAGTGTATGGACATGTTCACATATTATCAACGTATCAAGAAGCAAAAATTTTGGATTTTTGATGATTTTTTGCCTGATTGTATCGCTTTCATTTGGTTTGGCACTTGCTTGAAACTGTAATTATACAGTTCTAGCAGTACAAGGGTTACACCGTGTATATATAAATACGGTCCTAGCAGTACAAGGGTTAATTCGTGTATATATAAATACGGTCCTAGCAGTACAAGGGTTAGACCGTTTATATATACATACGGTCCTAGCAGTACAAGGGTTAAATCGTATAGGCCTATGCGACCTTTCAGCTCTAAGGTGACAATATGTATTGCCACGATCATCATCTGGCGATAAGTCTGAAAAGAAGGGCGACGAGGTCATATTTTGACTTGGCTATACATATGACCCTCCTCCCCCCTCCCCAAGATCAGGCCATTATGTTGAAAGAGCCTCGCTGACTCACTGTCACCCTTTAACAGAAGTAGGCCTACAGTTCATGCGTTATTTTGTTCTAGTATTAATTTTGATTTAATAGAGAAAGTCAGTATTTTTACCATTTATTTTATGTTAGATGGATGCCAAATTAGGATTTCGCGATGTTTTATTTTTCGCAAATTTCCGAAAAAAATAATCCCCCATGTAAATGTCAATATTTACGGTTCGTGTTACATTATGACAGCTGATCATCTGTTGAACAGCTGGTAGTGACAAACATGAGACTTCCATCCAATGCTTTTTAAATGTAGGGCCACCGTCGCTGACGTTGGCCCTACATTAAAACAATGTTGGAATAATGACCCGTATTTGTAAACGATACGTTTCTTAGTCATAGCTAGGAATTTTAAGTGGTTTAATTTGTTTCGACGTATCTCAAATTAAATTATATTCACTTGAATTGTGTGAAATTAAATCAAAATTTATAATTATTTAATCTAGAAAATATTCTATTGGAATTCTTATAATCAACTATTTTGGACAAGGTTTATGTTTTTAATAATCTACAAGTCTAAAACCTACATACCGGCAACGCGTACTGAAAATATATTTATTTAACTTACACAATCAAAGGCTTGCATTTCGAGACGAATAACTAAGTAAAATTATATGGGCTACTTGTGTGTACATGTAGGCTAAACTGGGCCATGACAACTTCCTGAGGATGGTGAGACGAGTCAGATGACACATCCGATGACGCGTCCGAACATGCTGCCTCTAGATCACAGAGGCTCTCCACATACTGATTCTTTACCAGTGGGCGGGGAAGAAACATTCTGTTCCTTTAACCCTTACAACGCTGAAATATTGTATTTTAAAACATTGAGACAAATCGGATTTTTTCAATTTGAAATCATCATAAATGTCTTATAGTCAGCTCTTTGCCCTTCATTTGTTATGTGTGTACGGCCACAAGAAATATTTTTACTCTTTCAGTGCGGGGACCTAATTTAGACGTCAGAACCTGACATCTACTGACGTCAGATTCTGTCCCCGCACTCAAAGGGTTGAAACCCGGATACCAGAACGACGTTTGGCCAACATTAAAACAACGGTTGTTCAATGTATCGTGTTTGTTTCCTAACAAAACGACATGTTAAGCCAATGCTGATTTAATGTTGGCCCGCCGTCACCGACGTCGACCCAACATTAAATCGGCATTGATTTGCCGTATCGTGTTTGCTGAGTTAACTTCCAGATATCCATTATCATCATAAGAGGTTTATAAACTGGGGACACATTTTTGCGTTGCCTGATACCTCTGAGGATATTTTTATATCCTTTCCGACAGACATCGATGAGTAAGGGATCGATAAGATAATGCGTGTACTGTGAATTTGACCTCTAGGCCTATTTATAAGCGTGCAGTCATTGTTTACCAGATATGACATGGCAAGATCTGGGGCCACCGTACTAAGGAGGCCACCATTCAATCTCCAGGGGGGTATTTTTGAAATAAATATTTTGAGACTGGATTTTCATGAAATAAATATTTGTCTGAAAGACATTTTGTAAATAAATATTTAGAGGCCCTTGACAAATTTTTTGCCTCGCTCCACTCGGCACCTGTAAATGACGTTTGATTTGGGTAAGCCTCGCTTCGCTCATCTGCTTACCCCCCCCCCCCCCCCTCCCACATCAATACTAAGCCTAGTTTGGGATACAACTTTCTAAGGAAGTGAAATAAATATTTTGCTTGAGCAGAGTGTGAAATAAATAATTAATTGCAAGCAGGAAATGGAATGTTTTTTTAATGGTGACCCCCTAATATGCTCCTTGCATGTATCTCCATGGTTCTAGTTTGCCGTGTCGTCCTTTCTGAGGCCATGGATTGATGTATTTGCTTTACCCGAAAAATCCAACATGGCGGTGACTGAGAGCGATCCCGACCCCAGGGTCCGAAAAATTTCAATAACTTTTTAATGACTGTGCGACTTCTGAGCTGAGCATGCGGGCATGGAATTGAAATGTTGACCTGATTATTCCCCGATATTTTCCGATATGACAGTCCAAAGAAATGTCCCACGATCTTGTACGCGGTCAATCTGTGGCTGAAACCTGTTTCAGCCACTTGGGCTAGATTCTAGTATAGTACGTATCACCGATAGTGGTCTACGCGCAAAACGTCTGATAAAAATGATTTCCCTATCATCCCATGAGATATGTAGCTAGATCTTTCCAGTAGACAGCGCTGATGTGTCGTCTACAGAAAATGTTGTGTAGACTGTGGTGACGTTAGAACTGTCGTGTCTGCCGCTGAGTGAGCTGGGTAGCCTAGTCATTCCGGGTGGACAGAATATGAAATATTGAAATATTGAAAATCTTTCTTTAACCCTTTCATAATTTGACGTATATAGACGTCAGATTCGGACGGCTAAAGTCGCACTGGGAGAGTAAACTATTTATAATGGTCGTAGACCCATAACGTAGGTATTCAAATGAAGCAGAAAGAGCTAACAAAGACATTTATGATGATTTAAAGTTGAAAAAATGTTGGTCTTCATGATTTATTTTAAAAAATCAGCGCTTTAAGGGTTAAATTTCAATAAAAGTCTTGTTCATATTGTCCGTTTATTAAGTTGTACTGATAAAGTACACCAAATGCGCAGCTCATCATTTTTATGACCGCTTTCTCGACGATAGAGCTTTCAGATAACATGATAACGAAGTTTATATAACTGCAACGTTTTCAGCTGCAATGGCGACACTAATCTCAAATAATGCCAGTTTAAAAATGTGTCTTCCATTATCCAGGGACATCTTGACGTTATTCTAATCAATCTAAATATTTTTTGTTCTTGTGAACTTATGGATCGCGTTATGTTTAGATCCAATAAGAGAAGCCGACTGAGCTTGATTGAATTCTAAAAGTAAACAGATTATTCCAACTGATTTTAAAATGTTTAAGAAAAATGCATTGCCTTCCATGTTCATTCAAGCAAGAAGTTTCAACCATTATTATCGATTCAACTTGTAAGTCATAAGCTGCTTCACCTAATAGGTTTTACAGTATGTAGCCTATACTTCGTCATTCCTATCACCAATTTTATCATGTTGATCAATGACAGCTTTCGTATTATATCAGGAGATGCACTTTAATTACCTGAGGCAGCCCTGTATACTGCTCATGCAAAGCCAATAGGCGGCTACCGTCTTTTGGCTACGTATATTATGTAGGCTAATTTATTTATTAAAATATATTTATACAGGGTGCATACAGATTAGCAAATAAATAATGCTATTTTTTAAATATGTGTCCTTTAACGCAATCAATAATACAATACATTACTAGAAAATGTGATATTGTAGGCCTAAATGATACAGTATATATACAAATTAAAATATCCATAATAAATCATAGCTACACTTAAAATCAATTTAATTAGAGCTGCCACAAAAGGCTTTTTAAAAGCCCATGTTATTAAGTGGATAGCAGATAACACTTGAATCATAATAATCTTACCAAGTTAAAATACCTGTTCCCCGCACCAACAACCAGAGATAAAAAACGCATTTTTGAAGTGGTGAAAAAATCACTCTGGAGAAAAGCGTAGAAACTTAACTAACATTACTATATGACATCTTGACATTTACCATGTTTAAACAGTATCATAATACATACAAACAAGTGGAATTCAAGTGCTATTTTCATAATCAACTGAGTTGAGTTGAAACTATTGAAAGAAAACAAACCGAAAAGATCTTGTCAATGATCAGGTGTGAGTTCAAACGTTTAGTAGCTGTTCTCTCATGGTAAAGTGCTTATGGATCACTCTTTGAGAAAAAGTTATTGAAGTTTCTTTGTTGTATAATAATATAGAGCAAGGCTCCACAGACGTACCTGTAAAAATTTATCTGATATGTATGTAACCATTTTCCATATCACTATACAACAATGTTCCTTCTAGATCCTAATTTGTTTTATTGTTATTAAACACAAAAATTACACTTTTTAATTGATTGTCTTAAAAAAAACATTGAAAACACTTGAGCCACACCACCTATTATGAGCCGGCCACATTTAACACTTCCAGAGTATTTCCCTAAAATATGTGCATGAATAATAGATGTATCTATTCGCCACAATATATCATCGATCGTCTAATGATTTACAACAACATTATATTAAGAGCGAGAAAAAAATAGTACATTTCTCCGTATGACCTTGGTGCTCTAGCGAGTTGACAAGCTCGAATAATTTTGACATCATATTATGTCTTACTGGATACAACCCCCCCCCCCCCCAATGAGACATCCACCCCTCGTTGGCTCAATGCTGGTCCACCGTCTACGACGCTGGAGCAAACATTGATGTAACAATGGTTGAATGTCTCTTGTTTGCTGGTAGTCTGAATCTTTTTTCTGATGTTAACGCACCACAGTCACCAAGGAGGGGCCCTGTTGCAATGGCAAAGCTGCCTGCTTGGAAAGTCGGAGATCGCGGGCTCGAACCCCGCTCTAGCATTCAAGTTTAAAATAAACAAAATGTTTCTTCTTCCCCGCATACTCGTAAAAATTAAATATTATGGAGAGCCTCCGTGACAAAGAGATAGCGAGCTCGGTATCAGACTGCCAGGATTCGAATTTCGAATCATGTGAGGTTTTCCTGGCTCACTTTAGCCTATATTTACACAAAGGCGGTCTAAAACCCCATTCATTTTTTTCAATCTGACTGAATACAGCTCTTTTTTCTGACGTTGACACACAACAGTCATCAAAGTGGTATTTACCTGTTCACTGAAGACGCGTGGGGGTATGAATGAGCCGTTATACGGACGTAAATTATGCTGAGTCATTAAAATGTTCCGGGTCACTCGGGAACGAGAATGGCGGCCGGGTCACGTGATTCGACACGAGAATATTCGCAGTTTGACGTGGGTCACCTGACGATCGACCCAGCGTGGGGTGCCACTAATTACAGAAAGTGGACAGAAACGCTTGCCAAATTTAAAAAAGCCATGCGGATGTATCCGACATTTATACAGGAATAATAAATTCAACTGTGGGCGATAAATATGATAAACTGTCCCTAAGAACGAATATTGTTCTTTTCAATTCTTCATATTTGCTAATTAAATAACTTTTATTTGGAAGAAAAATGTGTGTTCAAACATCAAATTAGCAAATGTTTGGTCTGAAATTATTAGAAATATGAGTAATTTTCACGATTAGATACCTTAAAACTTAGCTAAAAGGGGATTGTCTTTATACGTCAGAATCTGGCGTCTGCAGATGTAAGATTTTGACGTATAAAGACGGTCCCCGTACTGGAAAAATACAAACATTAATAATGGTCGAAGACCCATAACACAAAAAAAAAAAAAAAAAAAAAAAAATTGTAATTTAAACGTTTATCCATAAAAATTCATTACCTTCATTCAATTTCATTTTAATCTCAGAATTCTATTACATTTCAAAAGGGCTAAATTCGCGAATACTTTCATTATTGAAATTTTCAGGGTTGCCGCATAGGCTACTACAAATAGCGCTTGCAGAATTTTAAAAGTGGCACAGGAAAGCGCTATCAAAAATGTTTTTTTTTGTGGAATGCTGCAACTACTTTGCGGAAGAGCCGATGTAGGTTCCTTGTCATGTAAGCTAGTGAATATTGCTCCACGTCATTTCTGTACAATCATGGCAATATCGCGAAAGAATGAAGCCCGAAGCCCTACCATGCTATACGCTTCTCGAATAACTTCAAGGGTTCTTTATAGTGTACAGTACCATAGACAACACTGCACACTCCATACCTCTGAACAGTTTGGAGCCCTATATGTGCACAACCTCAATGACAAACATCCGACCCGACCGGGAATTTCCAGCCACAACCGGACCGAATGATACACCAGGGCCGGTCGGTTTCATGCTGGACAAGCCTCATAGACGGTGAACCGACAATTAAACAACGTTGGACCAACGCGTAAGTTTTCTGGTGAATAAAAACCGATTGAGTGACAAAGTCATATAGACAAGCGGTGATCGATTGATCTACTACATGTATATGGTGTACTTAATCATTTAAGATCTATAATCGTTTTTAATTTGTTTAATTAACCCTTTAAGCCCCCACGATGCACTAAAGCATCATTTTACATCTCTGAAAATAGACCTAATTTTCCTACAACCAAGAGTTTTAAAATGAAAATTTATCTGAAACTGTCTTACCAATACATGGCAATTTTCTTTAATTTTTAAACCGCATCAAATCAGCTTTATCCACTATAAGTCGAGAATTGCGACAGCAATTCGCGGCTTGTAGTGGATGAAGATGACAATGGTAAATTCAGGTCCGAAGGGACCAGTCAAAGTACCGTTACTGGGAACGAAATGAGTGTTTAAATATCAAGATTTGCTAAAGTTTAGTCTCGAAACAAACAAGTTTGAGTAATTTTCACCGACTTGAAGTTGCGGGTCGCGGTAGCGAGCCACAACTTCAAGTCGATGAAAATTTAAATTCTATATCTTAGCGCTATAAGAGTTAATTAAATAATAAAAGAAGTATATGTGTGAAAGTAATTAGCTTATACTTGAACTCCATAGCTGGAATAGAATATCTACAATGACGCAGTGAGAATTTTTTGCGACTCTTATCATTATAACTGCCTTGTAAATGCAAACAGTCGTAATTGCTTACTTGCAAATGCAGCAGTTACTGCTGTTTGCCTTTGTATTACGGCATAGCGTGGCAATTGTGGAGCCCTGTTTCTTGAATAAGCATCCAAATAAACCATAATTAGGTGCTGATTGTCCTCATATATCCGTGTTTGTATAATATTAATGGAGACCAAAGCAGCCCACACCATCATACCATCCGGTTCGTGCATGATATGGATCCACATTCCAACCCGTAAAGCGTTGGGAAATAATTCTATAAACCAAGAGACCAAAGGGTTTTTTCAATTTGACATAAGCATAAATCTCTTAGTTAGCGATTTTTGCTTTATTTGAATACCCATCTTATGGGTATACCGCCATTATAAATATTTAATGCTTTCAGTGCGGGGATCGACTTTAGACGTCAAAATCTGACGGTTACAGACGTCAGATTCTGACGTCTGAAGCCGGTCCTCGCGGTTAAGCTATGCCAGACAGACAGACAGACAGATATTTTATTGACAGAAATAAAAGTCATTACAGACTTATTTGTCATAGTAATAAGAGAGATATATGTACATGTATATACAAGAATGTTAGTTTGTTAAAATCATATGACAATATACATAGTATGACAAACAACTGGAATCATGTTAAGTGTCATTGCCATAATAAAAACTGGGTATTTCGGAAATATAAATGGCTACTTCTTAAAATAAAATTAAAAGGCATTGCCAAGATAACATGAGGGTCTATCATTTTGTTTCCCGCACCAAAATACCGTTATTGAAATTACATTGAAATCACGAGGGCCACCACTTGATTTCACAGAATAGATCGCACTGTTTGGTCCTTCAATTGCTCCTCAAATGCCTTCTGGAGTTTACATTTCCCTGCTCGTTTTCTCTCATAGATGGATGTTTTTTTCTTTCATTTATTCATTATTCAATCCGTTATTTCTTCCATTCACTATTTCTTGAATTCCTTCTTTCTTTAATTTATTCGTTGTGTTGTTCCTTCCTTTTTTTTCTACATGGCATATATATGTCCTGCTGTCAATAATATGTGTGGATGGATACCTAAAACAACGTTTAAGTCATGTAGTGTTTGCCCTGAAAATGATAGACGCAGTATTTGTTTTAAAATAAATATAGTTTTATTAATACTGCCGTGGAAAGCCAAACAGTATCATGCGATCTCGCTTAATGATAATGACTTTGTATAGGATAGCATAAAGCTACGTTTCAAGCTAAGATATTTATGATGATTTCGAATTGAAAAAAACCTTTTGATCTCTTGGTTTGTTTAAAAATATTTCTGTTACTGCAGTTTACCTTTGTCAAGACAGGAAACACATGCTGACATGACAGACAGACATTAGGCATCTTCCTTTTTTCCAGGAAGTTAAATTAACTTCCTTGATTTGCAGCGCAGATTTGACCAAGTTTTATCTAATCGCCAGCTATTGAGTTTAGTTTTTTTTACCTTGGGAATCACGGGTCAAGGTCGATAAAAACATCCTCTTTTTATTAAATATCCGAGAATAGTAATACCTAAAATTAGAGATCAGACAGTTTTTTTTTATTTTGAGGAATTTACGAATACTTTTTTTTATTCAATATTAAATATGCCATGCGCTGAGCTATTTTTTCAAATGTACCCACGTAAAGTTGTGTCTCGCCACCGCGAACTTCAAATGGATGAAAAATACTCATATTTGTTTAATTTGATACTAAATATTTGCAAATCTTGATATAATAGGCAAACTAGGCTAATGTGCACGCTCATCTGAAACAGAGAACAAAAACTAGTGGCCTAATTGATATGACGTAGTTTAAAACCATACATTCTGTTACACCCAACCACGCACGTCACACAGCCATAACGCGGGACGTTCAAACAATGCTGAATCAATGCTGGGCCAAAGTTAAAGATTGCGGGCCAGCTTAAAATCAGCTTTGGATTTACCGAGGCAGAATCTCACTCGTTGACCTGTGCCAGGAATATATTATTGTCTGTACCTGAGCCTACTTAACGCCCAGCTGACACGGGATGTCGAATCAATGCTGGTTTAATGCTGGGCCAGCGTCGGAGACGATGGCCCAGCTTTGAACGGACATTGGTTTCACGTTCCATGTTTGATTGGCTTGTACTGCACTCCCTGCAAACACGAGGCTTCAACTCTCTAAACCTTGAAGCGCTGAATTATTTTTATAAAAAACTTGAAGATCAAAGGGTTTATTTCAATTTGTTATCTTCATAAACTTCTTAGTTAGCTCTTTCCGATTCATTTGAATACCTATGTTATGGGTCTACGGCTATTAGAAATATTTTTACTCTTAGAGTGCAGGGATATAATTTAGTCGTCAGAATCTAACGTCTACAGACGTCAGATGCTGACGACTAAAGTCGATCCCCGCGCTGTAAGGGTAAACCGCCAAATTATTCAATTTGAATTTTCACTCACTTAAAGTTGTGTCTCGCTGCCGCGATCCACAACTTTAAGTGAGTGAAAATTATTCAGATTTGACAAAATAAAGGTCAACTTTTTTCAAATCTTGCTGATTTAATATTACATTTTATCTTTATCTTACATGTTTAGAATGTGGTACTTAATGTGGTAATAAAAAAATGAAAAACCGAATATATTCGGCACCGGCGCTCAAAGGGTCAACCCAATGTTATTTAGATGCTGGCTCAAGGTCTGTGACGCTGGCCCAGCAGCAAAACAGCATTGGTTCAAAGTCTTATGTTTGCTGAACCCAGAAAACCTGAGTACGTGACAGCTAGCATGTAAAATCATGAAAATAGTGATACCGAAATGATTTTATATTTATTTATGACTTTGTATTATTTTGTTGTGAATTATTTTGGTGCGGGAAACTTAAAAGTATCATGACAATGCTGTTTAACTGTAGGTTAATTTAAATAGTTTTGATGCATATTTTATTTACCCTGTGCTTGTTTTAGTGTATAATGTCGTTTGATTTTAAGTTTATTTAGCATGCTTATATCAATTTTCATGTGATTTTACGGAAAATAATCGTGTAGTATATAGTCATGTACATATGTTCATTTTAATGACGCATAAGTCTGCATAGACTTACCGTACATCATTCAGGGTATACATTATTATAGGTAGGCTACATTATTATAACACATTTATGTACCTAAACAGTGTTTATATTTGAAGTGGTTCAACTTTACATTAAAAGTTATATACATAACTTATACACATGTACAGACATATAAATACAAATATAGTCATCGATTAAATACTTGCTTAGTAATTTCCTCAATTTAAAAGCATTATATACAAATCTAACGACATGTACAGCCACTCGCCCGCGCGGGTTAACAAGATTTTAAATCGTGTCATCGTGGTGACCTCTTTAAAATTATAACTCAAAACGATCCCAATTTTAAAGGAATCCATCCCACTCTGAGCGGCATATATAGATCCCTTTAGTTCTGAGCAATATATTAGGTTATTCTTTAAGGTCTGGAAAATCAAGATACCTTAATTATACCAAGCAAAATAAAACTATGTCTGATTCTATTTTCCTTGGTTATTCATCTTGGCACTCCCGGAATATGAGTTAGCTTGTATATGTGACATTAAGCATAATACAATAAACTGATGTTAATTAGGAGCATCTGAGTAATTGTGAAATCTATATTTAACCTCCAATCAGTCTGACATCACCTCATTAGCTGACCGCCATCGCATCCGTTCTGAACCGTAAAACACGTTAGCTTATCAAACATGTCATCTTAACATTAGTTACTGATGACCCCCCAGTCTGTAATTAATAGTCATCTATTTTTACTAAATGTTTTTCCCAGCTGTTTCAGTGTATGCTAGATTGTCATCTCAAATGATATTTTTGTGTGAATTAATTTCGTGATAATGCATTAAGCATCTACAATATATCCACCATAAAAAACTAATAACAAACTGCACGCTTTAAATATATCCAGCGAGCCCGATTACTTACCCACTGTTGTTTTAATATTGGGCCAACCAATATTGGGTCAGCGTGTAGGCTTTGCTGGACAAATCTTCAATGTATTTTTCAGATCACACCAATTTGATCTCTAGTTTTTTGTAATCCTTAAATATTGTGAATGTATTGCAGTCATTTTTTTATTATTGGCGTCTCTAAAATTATTATAATTGTTAATATCCGTTTATTTTATAGGATTACTGTCCATAAACTCAGATCAAATTGGTGTGATCTTATAGACGCTTCTCCTGTAGTGACAAGGATTATTATAAATAATTTGCCATGTTGAGGTCCGCAGCGTATTCAAGCCAGCTCGAAAGATTGGCCCAGTGTTGTTTCAGTGCTGGCCCAACGTCAGATACGTTGGCCCAGCACTGGAACAACACTGGGCCACAGTGTTGATTTAGTGATGGCCAATGACAGAGACATTGGCCCAGCACTGAAACAACACTAGGCTAACTGTTGTCTGGTTGGTTTGACCGAATTATCTGTACACATTATTATCTGACCCTGTTTGAGGTGGGTGGAGACGCCCCCGTCGTCCGGGGTTACCCTCTCTGCTGACCCCAAGTGACCCCAGGTCAACAGGTTACTGCGGAGGGGCGGTCACCTGAAGGTCAGAGGTCGCGACCCTGAGTTTGCGCAGTGTAAAGGTCAACACGCCCCCTTTATTACGTCAAAGGGAAATATTAGTATAGATTCCTCATAACTCCTAGCTAGGTTAACACCTTAAAGCGCAAAATTAAATAATTTAAATTTTCACCCACTTGAAGTTGTGTCTCTCGCTACCGCGACCCATCAAGTGTGTTAAAATTAAATTTTATCCTGGATGTCGAGCTTAGTTAGGGTGCTGGTCACCTGTATTCAACATCCTTATGCACACAATTTTAATTACAATTGCATATTTGTACGATTATTGTATATATTTGTGTATATAAAACCTAATAAATAAATTGAAAAATAAATAAAAATTACTCATATGTGTTTAATTTGAGACCAAATATTTACAAATCTTGATGCTTAAACACTCGTTTCACTCTCCATAACAGTTATTTATTTGACTGGCTAACAAAACAGATTTAAAACGACTATAGTCGTGCTGAGCGGTCAATTCAATACTTTTTACCACTAATGTAATTTCTTAGACCATTTTGCCATTTTTGACAACGTGTAGGCCATGGTCCCATGCTGAGGTTTTTGTGAATAAATTATTTTTGTGCGGATTAATTGCCATCTCAGTGATCCATGAAAGCATGAACCCGGAATTTTTCACGAAAATTCCAGCTTCAACTCATGAAAAATATGTTTATTTATAAAAACAATAGCAGCACAAGGGTAAAACCGTATATTTACGGTCCTAGCAGCACAAGGGTTAAACTTTATATATACGGTCTTAGCAGCACAAGGGTAAACTGTATATACACAGTTCTAGCAGCGCAAGGGTTAAACTGTATATATATATATACGGTCCTAGCAGTACAAGGGTTAAACCGTATATAATATACGGTCCTAGCAGCACAGGGGTTAAACCGTATATATACGGTCCTAGCAGCACAAGGGTTAAACCGTATATATACGGCTCCAGCAGCACAAGGGTTAAACCGTATATATACGGTCCTAGCAGCACAAGGGTTAAACCGTATATATATACGGTCCTAGCAGCAAAAGGGTTAAACTGTATATACACGTTCCTAGCAGCCCAAGGGTTAAACCGTATATATACGGTCCTAGCAGCACAAGGGTTAAACCGTATATATATACGGTCCTAGCAGCACAAGGGTTAAATCGTATATATACGGTCCTAGCAGCAAAAGGGTTAAACTGTATATACACGTTCCTAGCAGCACAAGGGTTAAACTGTATATATACGGTCCTAGCAGCACAAGGGTTTAATTTATATATACGTTCCTGGCAGTACAAGGGTTAAGCTGTATATATACGGTCCTAGCAGCACAAGGGTTAAGCCGTATATATACGGGCCTAGCAGGACAAGGGTTAAACCGTATATATACGGGCATAGCAGGACAAGGGTTGAACCGTATATATACGGTCCTTGCAACACAAGGGTTAAACTGTATATATACGGTCCTAGCAGCACAAGGGTTAGCTCTGAGCTTTAGTTTCGTGAAATATGAATTTCTAGGGCGAATCGTGAGTGAATCTAACATGTCAAACTGACATTTTTCATCTGGACGCTGTGTATGTAAATTTCAATGAATCTGATTTACCCATACATATGTATACATGGTATCAAGAATATATCAACCATATTCTTGATGGTATGTATAGTTATACCAGAGACTATTTAAAATTAAAACACACCACAACATTATTTCCTTTGTCCGACCACTACATTATGAGCCGCGTGTTTAAAGTCAGTTAAAACCCTCGGAGCTCTACATTATTATCTGTGAAAAACGCCTAAGCCCTCGGCCTCGACCCTTTTCACAGCTAAGAATGTAGAGCTCCTCGGGGTTTATCTCATACATAGTCTCTGGTTATACTGGTAAATCAATACAATATAGGTTTGTATTAAATCATGCACATATCCCAGAAAACACAAAACATTTGTATAACTTTTGTACAACGTCGAACCAGCGTCGACGTTGTACAAATGTTATACAAATGTTTTGTGTTTGCTGGGATTGCTCCATCAACCCTGTCGGGCGGGGGCCAAAGGGTAGTGGTTAGCACCGCTGCCTTTCACGCTAGAGTTCGGGGTTCGGTTCCCGGTTTCGGCGGTTTGAAAGAAACAAAAATGTTTCTTCTCCATCCACGTGTAAAACTCAGTATAGTGGGGAGCCTCCGTGACCAAGAGGTAGCGTGCTCGGCCTCAAACCGCCAGGGCTCAAATTTCGAATCCTGTGTCTGGGGGGCAGTGTCATCTCAATCATCTCACCATCCTTAGGAGGTTCTCCTGGCTCAATTTAGCCTATATGTGCACAAAGGTGGCCTAAAACCCTATTTATTTCATTTCCATCAGCCCTGTCATCGCAAAAAACGTATATTTTTATTTGTTTTATTTGCCGATTAAATCAGTGTTTCTGGGAATGAAATGTATGTTTAAACATTACGATTTGCAAATGTTTGGTATCAAATTAAACAAATATCAGTAGTTTTTACCCCACTCTTGCGTTTTACAACTGCATATCAGTTAAATTATATTAAATGTAAATAAAAATATATGTGTAGTTATTTATTATGAAAATATTTATCACTACGAACATATTTGGTGCATTGTGGTGACATAAAACAATGAAGTCAGCTATTTTCCACCAACAAAATCTGGGGGGGGGGGGTACGTTTGCCCTTATTACAGGCTCCACAGATGACCCACAACGGTATTCTATTATCAGAAAATGGTCCCACGATACCACTGACCACTGACCACTCAGTAAAATGTCATGCTTTCAATCCAAAGTGCAAGGTTCGACCCTGATTGAACACTTAAAGGGACTGGCCCACGCTAAAATCATAAAAAAATCGGTGATTTTATATCAACTTTTTTAATGACCATATGATGTAAACATGTCTATAGACTATAACTGCAAAAGTTTTTTAATTTTTGTGCTGCGCATTCACCAGTTAGGCTGGATATAGAGACGAAATTCCTGATTTCTAATTATTGCCAACCATGTCAAAAATTAGAAATACGGGTCCCACTATGGTATTAAATTAAACAAATATCAGTAATTTTCATCTACTTGAAGTTGTGGTTCGCGGCAGCCAGGCACAACTCATAGAGGGTGAAAATTCAAATTTTATAATGGGTCGCTTTATCGGTTAAGATAATATCGTAAATTTATTCGTTAAAAAATACGGCCCCAGCGCTCTAAGGGTTAAGACACGAAGCCGCAGAGCACGATCAGACAATGCCGCGGGCCGGTGTCAAGCGAAATTAGGCATGGGACATCGTGACCTGGTCAACACCCCTTAAGGCCGCGGATTGTGGTCTGAACGGGACATCGTGACATGGCCAGAACCCTTTTACCCCTACAGCACTGTTGTCGACTACAATTACTACTTTTTCCAAAACTTTTGTAGGCAGTTTTTTAAGTAATAAGATTCTTTTTTACAAATGCAAGAATTTTATGTCAATCAATACAGTTATTTAGGAGAGACACAACCGGAAGTAGGCAAAAATAAAAATTCAATCTTTTCTGCAGTTCTTTAATAGGATTATTACCTTTAGCCTTTACAGCACTGAAATATTTTTGCTTAAACCATGGAGACAAAATGGTTTTTTTTCATTTGAAATCATCATAAATGTCTTAGTCAGCTCTTTCCGCTACATTTGAATACCTATGTTGATGATTTGTCAGAAGGTCCGTTTGTCAGAAAGTCAGATAAGTACCTCATCGAAATCATCTCATTTGTGAACAACCCTCTACCAATTATTTGCCTTTATGTATTTACTTGTTTACTTTCATAAGGGTTGCGTTAATAATAGGCTACTCATTATGTTTTTGAACCTAATGTTGCTGATGTAATTTCCAGCTTCAAATGAATGAAAAATACCCATAATAATTGAATCAAGTGGTTATTGTCAAGGTGCCTGTAAATAACAGTAAATTTTCTACATATAGCAACAAGATATAACAAGTATAACAACAATAATAATGTTAATTGCCTATCGTAGGCAGCAATGTACACTCCATGTCTTTGAACAGTTTGGAACAATGTAAATATGAACAAGCAATTTGATCAACATACTGCTTCAAATTTCAATTTTGCGCTGGTCTTAATTAGCACTGTAATAATATATACTGCAATCACATTATGTAATAGCTCTCCCGTGCTTAGGTAAATTTCACTTTCTCGAATATAAACCACACAAAACAGTCGTCAAATAATGATAGTTATCAGAATATTCGGACAAACAATTTATTATTTCTTCTGAGCATAATGATACATCTATCAACGCTTGACATAAATTAAACAGATGGCTACAAACTCAACACTAGTTGAAAAATCTTGTGGGGTTTTCTCATGACGCATTTTCTTATCTTTTTCTGACTGGGTATTATTAATCAATTAATAATAATCACAATCACACTGGATGTCTAATAATGCACAGTGAAATCTAGTTGACCCGTTTTATATTTGCAAAAAAGTATAGTGCTGAAAAAATTAAAGAACACTCATTGCTGAAAATAACCCAACCAAACAACCAACCAGTCATCAATAATGCTAGTTTTTAATATAAATGTACGAACTACGAACCGCCAGTGAATTTTCTTTCAATTTTCTTTCAATTTTCTTTCAATCGATTTATTAACAATTATTCAGCTTTTTTTAGTATCCTTGAATAATTATTTCATGCACAACTCTTAACTTTTTTTTTCAATAACTGGACAACAAACGTTTTAATCAAAATAATATGCCCCCCACCCCTTCCACATGCCCAGATATCAAATGAAGCGTCCCCCAGCATTGTTAACTGCCCATTGAACACATTCTGACTAACGGGCCTTCTAAGCCTAACTGATTTTCTGACTAAAGGGCCTTCTGACTAACGGGCCTTCTGACTAACGGGCCTTCTGACTAATGGGCCTTCTGACTAACGGGCCTTCTGACTAAAGGGCCTTCTGATTAACGGGACTTCTGACTAACGGGCCTTCTGACTAAAAGGGTGTCAACGTCTACGGCCATAATTTTTATTCAGTGCGGGGATCGACTTTAAACGTCAGATTATATTGTATAGTTCAAAAGTTAGACCATTTGACATGTAGTAAATTTCTAATTATGACGCCCCTCTATAAACTCATTAACTTCATTGCGGTTGATCCTCAAAATTGTGTTACATGTGAAATGGTCTCACTTTTGAAATACTGACAGGAATTTTCAGGCTTGTTGCCAAACGACCCCAAAAAAATGGTTACAAAATTTCGTAAGAATCGCTTGAGATCTAATATTGCTCCACCGGACCTTAAAATGTGCTGGATTATTACCTTTAACCCTCACAGCGCTGAAATATTTTTGTATAAACCATGGAAACCAAAGGGTTTTTTCATTTGAATTTATCGTATCTTAGTTAGCTCTTTCTGCTTCATTTGAATACCTATGCTATGTGTCTACGGCCATATTTTTTTTCAGTGCGGGGATCGACTTTAAACGTCAGATTATATTGTATAGTTCAACTGACATGTAGTAAATTTCTAATTATGGTTGATTCTCAAAATTGTGTTACATGTGAAATGGTCTCCCTTTTGAAATACTGACAGGAATTATCGGGCTTGTTGCCAAACGACCCAATAAAAATGGTTGCAAAATTTCGTAAGAATCTCTTGAGAATTGAGTGAGTTTATCCGAAAAGCTTACTTTTGTTTTTGTCCAGACGCCACTATCGGACAGAACACGATACATTGACCCAATGCTGGGTGAATGTTGGGGCAATGTCGGAGACGGCGGGCCACCATTCACCCAGCATTGGGTCAATGCATGTTGGGCTAACGTTGGCCCATTGACTACAACGCTGGTTCAACATCCGCCCAACATTGAGACAACGCCTCGTGTTGTGTTGGTTTATTGTTGGTCCACCGTCTACGACGCTGGCCCAACATTAAACCAACACTGTCTCAATGTCTCGTGTTAGCTGGGATAGTGTTAGCGCTACCCGCAAAGATTGATGCAAAATATCCCGCCACGAATTGTAGTTGTATTTTACTTAAATTCAGGTCTGATATGTCACATATCAACTCAAGAATCACAGGAATGTAATTAATATATTTGTTTATAAGTAAGATAATGTTAGATTTCTCCTAGCTCATCAAAATGAGTGCAGAGTAGCAATTTAAAGTTGGTACCAAATCCACTTTGATATTCACGGTTCTGTGGCTCACTGCGCTCGCCCAGGGCCGTTGTTTACTCGGCTATAAGAATAGTGTCTGACACTGCATTCTGACGTATTATGTGTCAAACAGTCTGACCATGTTATCACTTGTCTTTCAGCTGGCTCACTGGGCCACTAGCTACTGTAATGGCGGTAATATTCATAGATGGAGATAGACTTCAGAATTTAGACAATCTCACAATCTGAAATGTTTTCCATCTGTCTATTCATCCACCTTTTTTAAACAGTAAATATTGATTTTGCAACAGGATAATCAATATACAATCATGTATTACAATCTCTTCTTCACTGCTCTTCAGGAATGTGCCTATACAACGTTGCTCCAATATTGCATTTTAATTTATTTAGTTTTTGCATTTTTCGTAGTCAAGCTCGTAAAATTTGCGAAAACATTCACACAATTTTAGGGGTTTCCAGGAATTTGGCCCTAGATAAACAGGCTGGGTTCCACGCACGCCTTTGGTAGAGGGGCGTACACTGACATGGTCAACAACTGGAAACATTGATCCAGCGGTGTTTCAATGTTGTCACAACGTCAAAGACGTTGGGACAACATTGAAACACCACTGGGACACTAAAAACATAGCCATGTGCTATTTTAGTTTGGGGCATTACGCAACAAGTTGCAGATCTCGTCCCCAGGACATCTAATCCCCAGGAGATGTCGGCCTTCCACCTCGCCGGGACACATATACATTTTTATTGTCTCGTTCGTTTTTACCGCGGTTTTGTCGTGCAGCCAAGATTATGGACAGACAGACAGGCTGTATCATATGTTTTCAGCAACAGATTGGGCGGGGGCCTGTGCAGTGGGTAAAGCTGCCTGCTTGGAAAGTAGTAAATCGGGGTTCGAACCCCACTCTGGCCTTCAATTTTCAAAGAAACAAAATGTTTCTTCGCCGCTCACTCGTTGTGGGGAGCTTCCGTGACCGAGATGTAGCGTGCTCGGCCTGAGAGCGCCAGGGCTCGAATTTCGAATCCTGTATCTGGAGGGCAGTGTCATCTCACCATTATCAGCAGGTTCTCCTGGCCCGGTTTAGCCTATATGTGCACAAGGGTAGCCTAAAAAAAACTCTAGTCATTTCAATTCATTTTCAGCCACAGATTGCACCTATGCAAAAACCTGTGTAACTTCCTCTGGAACCTCATATTGTAGACTTGACGCTATTTTTCTTTCTGTAACAGAGTATAACTGCGCATATATCCAGTCAATACAATACACCGATTTAATATTGGCTCATTGTTGCACCATTGTCTGCGACGCTGTTACGACATTGAGCCACCATTGGGTTGGTGTATTGTGTTTACTGGGATGTGTATGCGTGTCATGTAAACATTCCACGTCTGAACTGCGCAGTAAATATAGACAGTAACCCAGTAACCGGGGCGTTCACCCAATGCTGTTTCAATGTTGGGCCAGCATCGAAGACGGTGTGCCAACATTGAAACAGCTTTTGGTGAATGCCCCGTGTTTGCTGGGAATAGACCTGTAGACTGTTTTAATCTCCAAGTGGCTGCTTACGTATTGTCCTTGTTCTGGGATTTGGGGTCAATATTCTGTTCATAGCGGTTGATGTAGATGTAAGGCACCATCTTCCCTTGGCCAATCTCACGCATACAGCAGGAGCCTGGCCGTATCGAGTACTACAATCAGTTATTCTGTCTACTGGTCATTTTGGGGGGGTGTCTGAGATTTAAACCTCATTGGATGTTTCAGATTTATAAATATGTCATAAAAGGTCGCGAAGAATTGACCTCATGTTCATCTCTTATACACAGTCACATGTTTCTGTTGCTAGATGTATTATATAGACAGCGGAAACAAGCAAGCTATGCTCTCAGCCAGCTGTCAACACCTGGTCAAGGGCTCTCTGATTGGCCGGTCTTGCGAGGCGCGACATTCAAGGTATCTGGCTATTTAAAATAGTTGGACCCTATGCTCGATAAAGCAAGGTATCGCACTGCGTGCTCGTGGGTAATATAACTTGTTGTGAAGATGGTAAGGCAAATCGTCGCCTCGGAGATAAAGGATCCTATCTGCCACTCTGACGAGTGTCAGATAGGATCCTTTAGCTCCGAGGCGACGAAATGATTGGTCGAGATGGACAGCCCAACATTGATCCATCATTGGGTGCCTGTATCTTGTTTGCTGGGATGCGAGTGCTAGAGGTGCCTTAAGGAGGGTGACTGCACCATGGCCTACATCTTGTCACAATCACGCCACCATTATTATGGTTACAAGAAAAATGTGCTGACCCAGCAAATACGTTGCAGCTACGGCGCTGACCGACATTAAACCAGTTCAACGTCTTGTGTTTGCTGTCGAATTATCCAAACCAGTTTTCCCGCAAGCGTGACACTTAACTAGCCCTGATAATACAAGGTTATTCTGCCCGAGCTGCAGCTCAAGCGAAATAGACTTCTATTCAGGGCTAGTATATAGTTCAACACGACACTTTCATCCAATCTTGAATGAAAGTGGCTGTGATTGGCTGATCTTACCATGTGACAGGCTGAGTCACTCTTTCATTGGTGGTAGAATACTATACTTGGTCCAAAGTGGCGTGTCTACAGGATTCCCACTTGTTGATGCAAGACCTTGAGACAATTTTGGCTTAATGTTGGTCCACCGTCTTCGACGCTGGACCAACATTAAGCCAACATTGGTTCAGTGTTTTGTGTTTGTTGGGGCAGTGGTTCACGCTGCGACTTGTCAGATTCTCAAATAATAATGTGATGTCCGTTTTATTTCGGCACCACCAGGTAGCTGTCCTATCCTACTCTGGTATGTGCACGCATTCATTCATTCATTCATTCGTTCGTTCGTTCGTTCGTTCGTTCGTTCGTTCGTTCGTTCGTTCGTTCGTTCGTTCGTTCGTTCGTTCGGTCGGTCGGTCGGTCGGTCGGTCTAAAAACTAACATCGTGATGTGTCAATTTAAAAGCATTATATACAAATCTAGCGACATGTAGGCCTACAGCCACTCGCTTTTAAATCGTGTGATCGTGGGCGTGGCCTCTTTAAAATTAAAACTCAAAACGATCCCAATCTTAAAGGAATCCATCTTACTTTGAGCGGCATATATAGATCCCTTCAGTTCTGAGCAATATATTAGGTTATTCTTTATGGTCGAGACAACTGAGATACCTTAATTATACAAAGCAAGATTCTATTTTCCTTGGTTATACCACTTAGCACTCCCGGAATATGAGTTAGCTTATTATGTGACATTAGGCATAATACAATATACTGATGTCAATTAAGAGCATCTGAGTAATTGTGAAACCTATATTTAACCCCCAATCAGTATGACATCACCTCATCAGCTGATCACCACCGCATCCATTCTGAACTGTAACATAAGTTAACCATTTCAAGCCTGACTCCACATTGTCATCTTCATCCACTACAAGCAGCGAAGTGCTGTCGCAAAAATTAAGGAAAATGAACATGTATTGGTAAAACAGTTTAATGGAAATTTTCGTTCTAAAACCCTTGATTGTTGTAAAATTAAGTCTGTTTCTATGGATGTAAAATGATGCTTTAATACATCGTGGGGACTTGAAGTGTTAACTAATCAAACATGTTATCTTACCATTAGTTACTGATGACCCCCAGTCTGTAATAAATAATTATCTATTTTTACTATTGGTTTACCCAGCTGTTTCAGTGTATGATAGATCGTCATCTCAAATGATATTTTTGTGTGAATTAATTTCGTGATAATGCATCAAGCATCTACAATAT
>CAXHKU010000237.1:132200-174548 GCA_964017125.1 Flabesymbios commensalis
CTATAATTATATGTATTAGGGTGATCCGCTTAATGGGATCAACTTAAGACTACAGACGTCAGATTCTGACGTCTTAATTCGATCTCTCATTGTAAATGTATTTGCAAACAAGTATATGTACAACATTACATAAACATCAGTTGTATCATTAATATGATTTTTCTATCATCAATGCAATGTCATAAATATTGTCATTCAAAGCAAACAACGGTAACTGTTCACTTTTCAAGCAAGCAGTTACGCTAGCAGAATACAATATTCAAAAAAGTTTGATATTACAATATTGGTAATGGCCGTACCCATAACATATGATTGTATTCAAACACGTTATCAAACCGATAAGTTTGTGGGAAAATCTCGCTTGATTGTTGGCTGAGATAGATGTATCATCCCTTTGATCAAATATAATGCTAGCAAGTGCAAAAAATACCAAACGTCAATATAACGCCTTACTTTTCAAGTAAGCAGTCAGTGCCTTTTGGTTTTACACAGAAAAATGTTAAGTTGACGTGATTTCGTTTATTTTAATTTGAGGTGTTTCAGTGTTTTCATTCTGCTAACATTTTTATTGGAGGACTATAGTTGACCTACCTCACTTTGTTTGTTTGATATATAGACACAAAATGACTGTCAGTATATCTAACATTGACTGTAATGTTGGTTCAGCATTGGGTCAAAGTGTCGCGATGGCGGTAGATTAATTTACTGGTCAGAAATTCGGTCAATAGTAGCCACTCGAATTTTCCGGTCTGTTGACAGGTCAGTGCAGTGACAGACGACGACTTCTAGAACATTCAGCTCTATGCAAGTCAAGAGGCTCACAGTGCTCTTGAATCTTAAACTATACAAGTCGAGAAGCTGAATGGGGTCTTAAATTTGAGCCTTAGCTTTGAAAAAAGATGATAAATGAAAGTGATTTCTTACAAATTGTTTATGTATTTGCAAACAACTAGAACATTACATAAACATCAGTTGTATCATTAATATAATTTTTATATCATCAATGTAATGTCATAAATATTGTCATTCAAAGCAAACAAAGGTAACTGTTCACTTTTCAAGCAAACATTTCCTGCTAGCAGAATACAATATTTAACCCTTTCAGCGCGGGGATCGACATTAGACGTCAGAATCTGACGTCTGTAGACGTCAGATTGTGATGTCTAAAGTCGATCTCCACATTTGGAGAATTAAAATATTTGTAATGGCTGTAGACCCATGACATAGGTATTCAAATAAAACGGGGAGAGCTAACAAAGACATTTATTGTGATTTCAAATTGAAAAAAACCCTTTGGTCTCCATGCTTTATACAAAAATATTTCAGCACTTAAGGATTAAAAACAGTTCCATGTTACAATATTACCCCTCAGACCGCTATGCACGACTATGGTCGCTTTAAGTACGTTTTGTTTGCAAACAAATGTGTGTTTACTGATCAAGATTTGCGAATGTTTGATCTCAAAGGAAACAAATGTGGGTAATTTTCACCCACTCAAGTTGATAGTCGCAGTAGTAAGACACAATTTCAAGTGGGTGGATTTTGTTTTCATGTAGTGTTTTAAGGGTTAAGCTTTTGAAATGTGTTTTTTTCTGCAGCTAAGGCTTTTATAAATTGAATATAAAAGATAAATCTTTATATTGCTTATTGTACTTATCGGTGTTTGATAGTTGATTCAGTTTGGCTGAAGTAAAATCACATGTGGCTGTCAGATTTTTTTTTTTTTTTATTATAATATATATTTTGTTATTCATGATTTAGTATGTATCTATCCCAGTTTACCAACAATTTTATAACACGAAGTATCACGGAACCTGTATGTATAATACTAGTGACTCGAGAAGTTAGTGGTAGCTTCCTGGTGATAAATATCAGGATATGAATCATAAAATTATCGATCAGCAAACCAGACCAGCATGTTGACCATGTGAAAAAACCAGGCCAGCACGATCTGTCGAGCATAATGAGCCCCCTATTCACAACAATGTGACATACCCAGAATCCATGGCTCATTAGTTCCTGTTGTGGCAATATTGCTGGAATTGCTAACGCAAATTCCAGCTTGGAATGAATGAAAAATATTGCTATTGATGAAAAATAGACATCTCCCATATTGTATTATTCAATACATTTACCACCTTCCACACAATAATTTCCGTGGCACTTAATTAAGCGACACAATCAGGTCAAAATCATCATCTCTATTTTGGCTCCTGGATATGTCCATAATACGTCAACATGTCCATAGACTAGAATTGCATAAGTTTTTTTAATTTTTGTGTTGCGCATTTACCAGTTAAGCGAGAAATAAAGACGAAATTTAATTTCGGACATGCATGTCCAAAATAAGAAATACTGTAATAACTGATAAATGGGGCTTTCAGCACACTTGCCACAGCAGACCAAAATGTAAAAGACTTTCACAATACTAGTCTATGGACATGTTCACATATTATCAATGTATCCAGAAGCAAAAATGTAAAATTTTCGATTTTTAAATAATTTTTTGCCTGATTGTGTCGCTTTGATTTGGCACTTGCTTGAAACTATATATATTTCTACGGTCCTAGCAGTACAAGGGTTAAACCGTATAGGCCTATACGACATTTCAGCTCTAAGGTGACAATATGTATTGCCACGATCATCATCTGGCGATAAGTCTGAAAAGAAGGGCGACGAGGTCATATTTTGCCTTGGCTTTACATATGACCCCCCCCCCCCCCCCTCAAGATCAGGCCATTATGTTGAAAGAGCCTCGCTGACTCACTGTCACCCTTTAACAGAAGTAGGCCTACTGTTCATGCGTTATTTTGTTCTAGTATTAATTTTGATTTGCCGTTTAATAGAGAAAGTCAGTATTTTGTACCATTTATTTTATGTTAGATGGATGCCAAATTAGGATTTCGCGACGTTTTATTTTTCGCAAATTTCCGAAAAAAATAATCCCTCATGTAAATGTCAATATTTACGGTTCGTGTTACATTATGACAGCTGATCATCTGTTGAACAGCTGGTAGTGACAAACATGAGACTTCCATCCAATGCTTTTTAAATGTGGCCACCGTCGCTGACGGTGGCCCCACATTAAAACAATGTTGGAATAATGACCCGTATTTGTAAACGATACGTTTCTTAGTCATAGCTGGGAATTTTAAGTGGTTTAATTTGTTTCGACGTATCTCAAATTAAATTATATTCACTTGAATTGTGTGAAATTAAATCAAAATTTATAATTATTTAATCTAGAAAATATTCTATTGGAATTCTTATAATCAACTATTTTGGACAAGGTTTATTTATGTTTTTAATAATCTACAAGTCCAAAACCTACATACCGGCAACGCGTACTGAAAATATATTTATTTAACTTACACAATCATACGCTTGCATTTCGAGACGAATAACTAAGTAAAATTATATGGGCTACTTGTGTGTACATGTAGGCTAAACTGGGCCATGACAACCTCCTGAGGATGGTGAGACGAGTCAGATGACACATCCGATGACGCGTCCGAACATGCTGCCTCTCGATCACAGAGGCTCCCCACATACTGATTCTTTACCAGTGGGCGGGGAAGAAACATTCTGTTCCTTTATCCCTTACAACGCTGAAATATTGTTTTTTAAAACATTGAGACAAATCGGATTTTTTCAACTTGAAATCATCATAAATGTCTTATAGTCAGCTCTTTGCCCTTCATTTGTTATGTGTGTACGGCCACAAGAAATATTTTTACTCTTTCAGTGCGGGGACCGAATTTAGACGTCAGAACCTGACATCTACTGACGTCAGATTCTGTCCCCGCACTCAAAGGGTTGAAACCCGGATACCAGAACGACGTTGGGCCAACATTAAAACAACGCTTGTTTAATGTATCGTGTTTGTTTCCCAACAAAAACGACATGTTAAGCCAATGCTGATTTAATGTTGGCCCGCCGTCACCGACGTCGACCCAACATTAAATCGGCATTGACGTATCGTGTTTGCTGAGTTAACTTCTAGATATCCATTATCATCATAAGAGGTTTATAAACTGGGGACACATTTTTGCGTTGCCTGATACCTCTGAGGATATTTTTATATCCTTTCCGTCAGACATCGATGAGTAAGGGATCGATAAGATAATGCGTGTACTGTGAATTTGACCTCCAGGCCTATTTATAAGCGTGCAGTCATTGTTTACCAGCTATGACATGGCAAGATCTGGGGCCACCGTACTAAGGAGGCCACCATTCAATCTCCAGGGGGGTATTTTTGAAATAAATATTTTGAGACTGGATTTTCATGAAATAAATAATTGTCTGAAGGACATTTTTATTATTCGAAAGAATGACCCTTTTTATTCCTTGCCTTAAAAAAAAACATTTAAAACATTTCAGCCACACAGGCTATTATGAGCAGGATACAGGTAACTCTTCCCGATTTTCTATTCCCTAAAATATGTGCCTGAATAATAAATTTATCTGATGTCCACATTATATCATCGATCGTCTAATGATTTACAACAAAATTATATTAAGAACAAAAATAAAATAATAAATTTCTCCGTATCATTTTGGTGCTCTAGCGAATGGACAAGCTCGAATAACTTTGCCACATCATATTACCCTGATGACCTCGCGCAGTTAATGAAATGAAATGAAATGAAATGAACCGGGCTTTAGGCCACCATTGTGCACATATAGGCTAAACTGGGCCTGGAGAACCTCTTGAGGATGGTGAGATGATTGAGATGACACTGTCCTCCAGATACAGGACTCGAAATTCGAGCCCTGGCGGTCTGAGGCCGAGCACGCTACCTCTCGGTCACGGAGGCTCCCCACAATACTGACTTTCACACGTGGATGGGGAAGAAACATTTTTGTTTCTTTCAAACCGCCGAGACCGGGAACCGAACCCCGAACTCTGGCGTGAAAACCAGCGGTGCTAACCACTAACCTAGGGCCCCCGCCCCGCGCAGTTAATGAGTTAGGCGGCCCAGTCATACCGGGTAACATAATATTATGTGGGACTGAATACAACCCCAGCAAATATGATCATTCAGCCAATGTTGGAATAATGTTGGTCCACCGTCTACGACGCTGGCCCAACATTGATCCAACATTGGGTGAATGTCTCGTGTTTGCTGGGCGTCTGAGAAAAAAAATCTGGTGCAGTGGTTAAAGCTGCCTGCTTGGAAAGTCGGAGATCGCGGGTTCGAACCCCGCTCTAGAGTTTAAGTTTCAAAAAAACAAAATGTTTTTTCCCCGCTCACTCTTAAAGATTCATTTTGTGGGGAGACACCGTGACCGAGAAGTAGCGAGCTCGGCCTCAGACCGCCAGGGTTCGAATTTCGAATCATGTGAGGTTCTCCTTGCCCAGTTTGGCCTATACTGT
This sequence comes from Flabesymbios commensalis, assembly GCA_964017125.1. Taxonomy (NCBI): domain Eukaryota; kingdom Metazoa; phylum Annelida; class Polychaeta; order Terebellida; family Flabelligeridae; genus Flabesymbios; species Flabesymbios commensalis. Next base: position 137,578 of record CAXHKU010000237.1, read on the forward strand.
GGCCTAAAACCCCATTCACTTTTTTCTGTCTGGCTGACTACAGCTTTTTTTCTGATGTTGACACACCACAATCATCAAACTGGTATTTACCTGTTCACTGAAGGCGTGTGGGTTCATGGCTCAGCCGTTACGGACGTAAATTATACTGAGTCCTTAAAATGTTCCGGGTCACTCGGGAACAAGGGAGGCGGCCGGGTCACGTGATTTGTCACGAGCCTATTCGCAGTTTGACGTGGGTCACGTGACGACCGGCCCAGCGTGGGGTGCCACTAATTACAGAATGTGAACAAAAACGTTTGCCAATATTTCAAAAGCCATGCGGATATATCTGACATTCACATAGGATTAATAAATTCACCTGTGGGCGATGTGATGATAAGCTGATCCCTTCATCGCTTAGAGCGACTATATAGCGTCCTCTTGGATATAAAAGGGTGTATCTGCCACTTTGCAAAGTGGCAGATACACCCTTTCATATCCAAGGGGACGATATAGTCCTTTTTAATCCTTCATACTAGTTGTTGGAACCTTAAAACGCTGAAATATTTTTATATAAGCCATAGAGACCAAAGGTTTTTTTCAATTAGAAATCATCATAAATGTCCTACATAGCTTTTTCTGCTTCATTTGAATACATATGTTATGTATGGGCCATTATAAATTTTTTTTTCAGTGTCAGGATCGTCTTCGGACGTCAAAATTTCTGTAGTCAGATTCTGACGTCTAAAGACGGTCCCCGTGCTGAAAGGTTGGAATCACTTTTATTTGGAATGAGAAATGTGTGTTTAAACATCAAAATTTGCAAAATTTTGGTCTCATATTAAACAAATATCAGTATTTTTCACCCACTTGAAGTTGTTGGTCGCGGTAGCGAGACACAACTTGAAGCGGGTGAAAATTAAAATCAGATAACTTGGGGAGAACAGGGTTTAAACAGCCGTGAAAAGTAATCCCTATCGGGATGAAAAAATCCGCAGAATAGACAATCCTGGCATGTATGGACAACAAAGGCAAACAGCAGTAACTGCTCACCTGAAAAATAAGCAGTTACTGCTGTTTGCCTTTGCCCGGAGGGATAGAATGATAGAATGATAAAAAGACATTATTAACCATGACAATGATTTTCGCTGATTTCTCAGTGAATTCTAAATCAAATTTCATCGCATTTGAAAGCGGGCGACACACTGAACATTTTCCGAAAAAATATTGTATATATGTACTTTAAAACGATTATCTCCATTAACTTCATTCAGTTTCATTTTAATCTCAGAATTCCACTATATTTCAAAAGAGCTAGCTTCTAAAATACTTACAAATATTATCGCAATTTTTAGGGTCGCCCGAATATTACAAATAGTGCTTGCAGAATTTTGAAAGTGGGACAGGAGAGCGCAAGCAAAATTGTTTTTTTTTCAGGAATGCTGCAACTACTTTGCGGAAGAGCCGATGTTGGTTCCTTGTCATGTAAGTGAGTTAATATTGCTTCACGTCGTTTCTGCACAATCATGGCAATATTGCGACAGAATGAAGCCCGAAGTTCTACCATTCTATAAGCCTCTCGAATAACTTCAAAGGTTCTTTATACTATACAGTACCATAGACAACACTACACACTCCATACCTCTGAATAGTTTGGAGCACTCTATGTGCACAACCTCAATGACAAACATCCGACCCAACCGGGAGTTTCCAGCACAACCAGACCGAATGATACATCAGGGCCGGTCGGTTTCATGCTGGACAAGCCTCATAGACGGTGAACCGACAATTAAACAACGTTGGACCAACGCGTAAGTTTGCAGGTGAATAAAAACCGATTGAGTGACAAAGTCATATGGACAAGCGTGATCGATTGATCTACTACATGTATATGGTGTACTTAACCCTTTAAGGTCTATAATCGTTTTTAATTTGTTTAATTAACCCTTTAAGCCCTCACGATGCATTAAAGCATCATTTTACATCTCTAAAAATAGACCTTATTTTCTTACAACCAAGAGTTTTAAAATGAAAATTTATCTGAGACTGTTTTACCAATACATGGCAATTTTCTTTAATTTTTAAACCGCATTAAATCAACTTCATCCACAAAACAAGTCGAGAATTGCGACAGCAATTCGCGGCTTGTAGTGGATGAAGATGACGATGGTAAGCTCGAAAGGGTTAAACAGTCAAAGCACCGTTACTGGGGACGAAATGAGTGTTTAAATATCAAGTTTTGCTAAAGTTTAGTCTCAAAACAAACAAGATTGAGTAATTTTCACCGACTTGAAGTTGTGGGTCGCGGTAGCGAGCCACAACTTCAAGTCGGTAAAAATTTAAATTATATATCTTAGCACTATAGGAGTTAATTAAATAATAAAAGAAGTATGTGATGAAAGTAATTAGGTAATACTTGAACTCCACAGCTGGAATAGAATATCTACAATGACGCAGTGAGAATTTTATGCGACTCTTAGCATTCAATATAACTGCCTTGTAAATGCAAACAGTCGTAACTGCTTACTTGCAAATGCAGCAGTTACTGCTGTTTGCCATTGCATTACGGCATAGCGTGGCAATTGTGGAGCCCTGTTTCTTGAATAAGCATCTAAATAAACCATAATTAGGTGCTGATTGTCCTCATATATATCCGTGTTTGTATAATATTAATGTAGACCAAAGCAGCCCACACCATCATACCATCCGGTTCGTGCATGATATGGAACCACATTCCAACCCTTAAAGCGCTGGAAAATTATTCTATAAACCAAGAGACCAAAGGGGTTTTTTTCAATTTGACATAAGCATTAATATCTTAGTTAGCGATTTTTGCTTCATTTGAATACCCGCCATTATAAATATTTAATTCTTTCAGTGCGGGGATCGACTTTAGACGTCAAAATCTGACGGTTACAGACGTCAGATTCTGACGTCTGAAGCCGGTCCCCGCGGTTAAACTATACCAGACAGACAGACAGATATTTTATTGACAGAAATAAAAGTCATTACAGACTTATTTGTCATAGTAATAAGAGAGATATATGTACATGTATATACAAGAATGTTAGTTTGTTAAAATCATATTACAATTTCGGTAATATAAATGGCTACTTCTTTAAATAAAATTAAAAGGCATTGCCAAGATAACATGGGGGTCTATCATATTGTTTCACTCACCAAAATACCGTTACATTGAAATTACATTGAAATTACATTGAAATCACGAGGGCCACCACTTGATTTCACAGAATAGATCGCATTGTTTGGTCCTTCAATTGCTCCTCAAATGCATTCTGGAGTTTAAATTTCCCTGCTCGTTTTCTCACATATATGGATGTTTTCTTTCTTTCATTTATTCATTATTTAATCCGTTATTTCTTCCATTCACTATTTTTTGAATTCCTTCTTTCTTTAATTCATTCGTTGTGTTTTTCCTTCATTTTTTCACATGGCATATATATGTCCTGCTGTCAATAATGTGTGTGGATGGATGCCTAAAACAACGTTTAAGTCATGTAGTGTTTGCCCTGAAAATGATAGACGCAGTATTTGTTTTAAAATAAATATAGTTTTATTAATACTGCCGTGGAAAGCCAAACAGTATCATGCGATCTCGTTTATGATTATGACTTTGTATAGAATAACATAAAGCTACTTTTCAAGCTAAGATATTTATGATGATTTCGAATTAAAAAAAACCCTTTCATCTCTTGGTTTATTTAAAAAATATTTCTGTTACTGCAGTTTACCTTTGTCAGGACAGGTAACACATGCTGACATGACAGACAGACATTAGGCATCTTCCTTTTTTCCAGGAAGTTAAATTAACTTCCTTGATTTGCAGCGCAGATTTGACCAAGTTCTATCTAATCGCTAGCTATTGAGTTTAGTTTTTTTTACCTTGGGAATCACGGGTCAAGGTCATCACGGGTCAAGGTCAATAAAAACATCCTCTTTTTATTAAATATCCGAGAATAGTAATACCTAAAATTAAAGATCAGACAGTTTTTTTTTTGAGGAATTTACGAATAGTTTTTTTTATTTAATATTAAATATGCCATGCGCTGAGCTATTTTTTTTTAAATTTTCACCCACGTGAAGTTGTGTCTCGCCACCGCGAATTTCAAATGGATGAAAAATACTCATATTTGTTTAATTTGATACTAAATATTTGCAAATTTTGATATAATAGGCAAACTAGGCTAATGTGCACGCTCATCTGAAACAGAGAACAAAACCTAGTGGCCTAATTGATATGACGTAGTTTAAAATCATACATTCTGTTACACCCAACCACGCACGTCCCACAGTCATGACGCGACACGTTCACACAATGCTGAATCAATGCTGGGCCAGCGTTGGAGATTGTGGATCAGCTTTTAAACGGCATTGGATTTACCGAGGCAGAATCTCACTCATTGACCTGTACCAGGAATATATTATTGTCTGTACCTGGGCCTACTTAGCGCCCAGCTGACACGGGATGTCGAACCAATGCTGGTTTAATGCTGGACCAGCGTCGGAGACGATGGCACAGCTTTGAACGGACATTGGTTTCACGTTCCATGTTTGATTGGCTTGTACTGCACTCCCTGCAAACACGAGGCTTCAACTCTTTAAACCTTAAAGCGCTGAATTATTTTTATAAAAAACTTGAAGATCAAAGGGTTTATTTCAATTTGTTATCTTCATAAACTTCTTAGTTAGCTCTTTCCGATTCATTTGAATACCTATGTTATGGGTCTACGGCTATTAGAAATATTTTTACTCTTAGAGTGCAGGGATATAATTTAGTCGTCAGAATCTAACGTCTACAGACGTCAGATGCTGACGACTAAAGGCGATCCCCGCGCTGTAAGGGTTAACCGCCAAATTATTCAATTTGAATTTTCACTCACTTGAAGTTGTGTCTCGCTGACGCGATCCACAACTTCAAGTGAGTGAAAATTATTCAGATTTGACAAAATAAAGGTCAATTTTTTTCAAATCTTGCTGATTTAATATTACATTTTATCTTTAACATGTTTAGAATGTGGTACTTAATGTGGTAATAAAAAAAATGAAAAACCGAATACATTCGGCACCGGCGCTTGAAGGGTTACCCAATCTTATTTAGATGCTGGCTCAAGGTTTGTGACGCTGGCCCAGCAGCAAAACAGCATTGGTTCAAAGTCTTATGTTTGCTGAACCCAGAAAGCCTGAGTACGTGACAGCTATCGTGTAATATAGAGATACCGAAATGACTTGGGGTAATTATATTATTTTGTTGTGAATTATTTTGGTGCGGGAAACTTAAAAGTATCATGACAATGCTGTTTAACTGTAGGTTATTTTAAATAATTCTGATGCATATTTTATCTATCCTGTGCTTGTTTTAGTTTATAATGTCGTTTGATTTTAAAGAAATGCTTATATCAATTTTCCTGTGATTTTACGGAAACTAATCCTGTTGTATATAGTCTTGTACATATGTTCATTTTAATGACGCATAAGTCTGCATAGACTTACCGTACATCATTCAGGGTATACATTATTATAGGTAGGCTACATTATTATAATACATTTATGTACCTAAACAGTGTTTATATTTGAAGTGGTTCAACTTTACATTAAAAGTTATATACATATCGTATACACATGTACAGACATATAAATACAAATATAGTCATCGATTAAATACTTGCTTAGTAATTTCCTCAATTTAAAAGCATTATATACAAATCTAACGACATGTACAGCCACTCGCCCGCGCGGGTTAACAAGATTTTAAATCGTGTCATCGTGGTGACCTCTTTAAAATTATAACTCAAAACGATCCCAATTTTAAAGGAATCCATCCCACTCTGAGCGGCATATATAAATCCCTTTAGCTCTGAGCAATATATTAGGTTATTCTTTAAGGTCTGGAAAATCAAGATACCTTAATTATACCAAGCAAAATAAAACTATGTCTGATTCTATTTTCCTTGGTTATTCATCTTGGCACTCCCGGAATATGAGTTAGCTTGTATATGTGACATTAAGCATAATACAATAAACTGATGTTAAGTAGGAGCATCTGAGTAATTGTGAAATCTATATTTAACCTCCAATCAGTCTGACATCACCTCATTAGCTGACCGCCATCGCATCCGTTCTGAACCGTAAAACACGTTAGCTTATCAAACATGTCATCTTAACATTAGTTACTGTTGACCCCCCAGTCTGTAATTAATAGTCATCTATTTTTACTAAATGTTTTTCCCAGCTGTTTCAGTGTATGCTAGATTGTCATCTCAAATGATATTTTTGTGTGAATTAATTTCGTGATAATGCATTAAGCATCTACAATATATCCACCATAAAAAACTAATAACAAACTGCACGCTTTAAATATATCCAGCGAGCCCGATTACTTACCCACTGTTGTTTTAATATTGGACCAACCAATATTGGGTCAGCGTGTAGGCTTTGCTGGACAAATCTTCAATGTATTTTTCAGATCACACCAATTTGATCTCTAGTTTTTTGTAATCCTTAAATATTGTGAATGTATTGCAGTCATTTTTTTTATTATTGGCGTCTCTAAAATTATTATAATTGTTAATATCTGTTTATTTTTTAGGATTACTGTCCATAAACTCAGATCAAATAGGTGTGATCTTATTGACGCTTCTCCTGTAATGACAATGATTATTATAAATAATTTGCCATGTTGAGGTCCGCAGCGTATTCAAGCCCGCTCGAAAGATTGGCCCAGTGTTGTTTCAGTGCTGGCCCAACGTCAGATACGTTGGCCCAGCACTGGAACAACACTGGGCTACAGTGTTGATTTAGTGATGGGTCAATGTCAGAGACATTGGGCCAGCACTGAAACAACACTGGGCTAAATGTTGTCTGGTTGGTTTGACCGAATTATCTGTACACATTATTATCTGACCCTGTTTGAGGTGGGTGGAGACGCCCCCGTCGTCCGGGGTTACCCTCTCTGCTGACCCCAAGTGACCCCAGGTCAACAGGTTACTGCGGAGGGGCGGTCACCTGAAGGTCAGAGGTCGCGAGCCTGAGTTCGCGCAGTGTAAAGGTCAACACGCCCCCTTTATTACGTCAAAGGAATATATATTAGTATAGATTCCTCATAAAGCGCTAAATTGAATAATTTAAATTTTCACCCACTTGAAGTTGTGTCTCGCTACCGCGACCCACAACTTCAAGTGGGTGAAAATTAGTCATATACATGTATTTTTTTTAAATTTCAGACCAAACATTTACAAATCTTGATATATAAACACTCATTTCATTCCCAATAACTGGGATTTGACCTGCTAATAAAACAGAATATAGTCGTGCTTCGCTCCTGAAGGGTTTAGCTGAGTTTATGTGTGGAATAATTAGTCTAAAGTTTTCCTATTTTTTTCGATTTACAGCAATTTCTCAGGCGTTTTTGTGATATTTTTCAACGTTTTTAGTTGTGAATATAGTACGTTTGTAAATGTACTGAAGTTAGTTTATAGCTTACCTGCAATTCAATACTAGAAGGCCTATGCCTTTTTTTAAACTACTGTAATTGATTAAATTTTTTGTATTTCTCGTAGTCCATTTCGCCGTTTTTGACTCATGCTGTTGTTTTTGTTATTTTTGTGCGAATTAATTGCCATCTCAGTGAACCATGAAAGCATGAATCTGGAATTATTCACGCAAATTTCACCTTCAACTGATGAAAAATATTTATTTAAAAAAAAAAATAGCAGCACAAGAATTAAACCATATATATACGATCCTAGCAGCACAAGGGTTAAACCGCATATATAATGTCCTAGCAGCACAAGGAAAAAAACGTATATATATACGGTCTTAGCAGCACAAGGGTTAAACCGTATATATACGGTCCTAGCAGCACAAGGGTTGAACCGTATATATACGGTCCTAGTGGCACAAGGGTTAAGGGTTAAACCGTATATATACGGTCTTAGCAGCACAAGGGTTAAACCGTATATATACGGTCCTAGCAGCACAAGGGTTAAACCGTATATATACGGTCCTAGCAGCACAAGGGTTAAACCGTATATATACGGCCCTAGCAGCACAAGGGTTAAACCGTATATATACGGTCCTAGCAGCACAAGGGTTAAACCGTAAATATACTGTCCTAGCAGCACAAGAATGGTAAACCGTGGATTTATATACGGTTTATATACGGTGCCAGCAGCACAAGTGTTAGCTCTGAGATTTAGTTTCCTGAAATATGAATTTCTCGGGCGAATCGTGAGTGAATCTAACATGTCAAACTGACATTTTCCATCTGGACGCTGTGTATATGTAAATTTCGATGAATCTTATTCATCTATTCACATGTTATGTAGCTCTTCACACAAAAGTTTCTTAAAGGTTCTTTTCCATATAGTGATATAGAGGAAGGTACCACATACATGTCAGGCATGTATGTAATACCGTTCTCGCTATATGGAAAATAACCTCAAGAACCTTTTGTGTTGAGAGTGGTAAATCAATATATTATAGGTTTGTGTTAAATCAATGTAAATGATTTATTGTATTAAATCAATGGGAATTAAATGAATGTTTAAACATCACGATTTGCAAATGTTTGGTATCAAATTTAACAAATATCAGTAATTTTTACCCACTTCTGCTTTTTACAACTGCATATCAGTTAAATTATAATAAATGTAAATAAAAATATATTTGTAGTTATTTTTTATTAAAATATTCATCACTATGAACATATTTGGTGCATTCTCGTGACATAAAACAATGAAGTCAGCCATTTTTCACCAAAAAAATATGGGGGGGGGGGGTGGGTACGTTTGCTCTTATTACAGGCTCCACAGATGACCGACGAGGGTTTTCTATATCAGAAAATGATCCCACGATACAACTGACCACTCAGTAAAAATCTCATGCTCTTAACCAAAAGTGCAAGGTTCGACCCTAAATGAACACTTAACCCTTTAACCGCAAAATTATTCAATCTGAATTTTTACCCACTTGAAGTTGTGTCTCGCTGATGCGATCCACAACTTCAAGTGAGTGAAAATTATTCAGATTTGACAAAATGGATGTTAACTGTTTTCAAATATTTCTGAATGATGTCACATTTTATCTTTAACATGTTTAAAATGTGGTACTTAATGTGCTAATAAAAAATGAAATCCTGAATATATGCGGCACCGGCGGTTAAAGGGTTGACGGTCCCACTATGGTATCAAATTAAACAAATATCAGTTATTTTTACCAACTTGAAGTTGTGGTTCGCGGCAGCGAGACACAACTCCAAGAGAGTGAAAATTCAAATTTTATAATGTGACGCTTTATCGGTTAAGATAATGTCGTAACTTTATTCGTGCGAGAATACGGCCCTAGCGCTCTAAGGGTTAAGACACGAAGCCGCAGAGCACGATCAGACAATGCCGCGGGCCGGTGTCAAGCGAAATTAGGCATGGGACATCGTGACCTGGTCAACACCCCTTAAGGCCGCGGGTTGTGGTCTGAACGGGACATCGTGACATGGCCAGAACCCTTTTACCCCTACAGCACTGATGTCGACTACAATTACTATTTTTTCCAAAAAATTCCGTAGGCTGTTTTCAAAGTAATAAGATTCTTTTTTTCAAATACAAGTAATTTTATGTCACACAATACAGTTATTTAAGAGAGACACAACCGGAAGTAGGCAGAAATACAAATTATTACCTTTAGCCTTTACAGGGAAATATTTTTGCGTAAACCATGGAGACCAAATGTGTTTTTTTTATTTGAAATTATTATAAATGTCTTATTTAGCTCTTTCTGCTTCATTTGAATACCTATGTTATGGGTCTATAGGGACGATGTGGATGATTAGTCAGAAGGCCCGTTTGTCAGAAAGTCAGATAATTACCTCATCGAAATCATCTCATTTGTGAACAACCTTATTACCAATTATTTGTCTTTATCTATTTACTTGTGCCAGTAACAACGTCTAGCTCTTTCATAAGGGTTGTGTGTAATAATAGGCTACTCATTATGTTTTGAACCTAATGTTGCTGATGTAATTTCCAGCTTCAAATGAAGGTAAAATACCCATAATAATTGAATCAAGTGGTTATTGTCAGGGTGCCTGTAAATAACAGTAAATTTTCTACATATAGGAACAAGATATAACAAGTATAACAACAATAATAATATTAATTGCCTATCGTAGGCAGCAATGTACACTCCATGTCTTTGAACAGTTTGGAACAATGTAAATATGAACAAGCAATTTGATCAACATACTGCTTCAAACGTGAGTACCTGAATTTTAAAACTTGATGAGAAAAAATGATCGAGATAACAAAATACTGCTAATAAATTATAATGAGATACAATTTTTGCGCTGGTCTTAATTAGCAAGGTAATAATATATTGCAATCACATTATGTAATAGTTCTCCCGTGCTTAGGTAAATTTCACTTTCTCGAATATAAACCACACAAAACGTTCGTCAAATAATGCTAGTTATCAAAATATTCGGACAAACAATCTATTATTTCTTCTGAGCATAATACGCTTGACATAAATCAAACAGATGGCTACAAACTCAACACAAGTTGGGAAATCTTTTGAGGTTTTCTCATGACGCATTTTCACATCTATTTCTGACTGGGTATTATTAATCAATTAATAATAATCACAATCACACTGGATGTCTATTATTAATGCACAGTGAAATCTAGTTGACCCGTTTTAAATTTGCAAAAAAGTATAGTCGTGAAAAAATTAAAGAACACTCATTGCTGAAAAAATCCAACCAAACAACCAGACAACCTACTAATGGGCCTTCTAAGCCTAACTGATTTTCTGACTAAAGGACCTTCTGACTAACGGGGGCCTTCTGACTAGCGGGCCTTCTGACTAATGGGCCTTCTGACTAACGGGCCTTCTGACTAACGGGCCTTCTGACTAAAGGGCCTTCTGACTAACGGGCCTTCTGACTAAAAGGGTGTCACCGTCTACGGCCATAATTTTTTTTTCAGTGCGGGGATCGACTTTAAACGTCAGATTATATTGTATAGTTCAAAAGTTAGACCATTTGACATGTAGTACATTTCTAATTATGACGCCCCTCTATAAACCCCTTAACTTCATTGCGGTTGATCCTCAAAATTGTGTTACATGTGAAATGGTCTCACTTTTAAAATACTGACAGGAATTTTCTGGGTTGTTGCCAAACGACCCAATAAAAATGATTACAAAAATTTCGTAAGAATCGCTTGAAAATTGACTGAGCTCTCTAATATTGCTCCACCGGACCTTAAAATGTGCTCGATTATTACCTTTAGCCCTCACAGCGCTGAAATATTGTTGTATAAACCATGGAAACCAAAGGGTTTTTCCATTTGAATTTATCGTGTCTTAGTTTGCTCTTTCTGCTTCATTTGAATACCTATGTTATGTGTCTACGGCCATATTTTTTCTCAGTGCGTGGATAGACATTAAACGTCAGATTATATTGTATAGTTCAACTGACATGTAGTAAATTTCTAATTATGGTTGATTCTCAAAATTGTGTTACATGTGAAATGGTCTCCCTTTTGAAATACTGACAGGAATTATCAGGCTTGTTGCCAAACGACCCAATAAAAATGGTTGCAAAATTTCGTAAGAATTTCTTAAGAATTGACTGAGCTTACCCGAAAAGCTTACTTTTGTTTTTGTCCAGACGCCACTATCGGACAAACCACGATACATTGACCCAATGCTGGGTGAATGAATGCCATGTCGGAGACGGCGGGCCAACATTCACCCAGCATTGGGTCAATACATGTTGGGCTAACGTTGGCCCATTGACTACGACGCTGGTTCAACATCCGCCCAACATTGAGACAACGCCTCGTGTTTGCGGAGTCCCAGCTAACACGAGACATTGAGACAGTGTTGGTTTATTGTTGGTCCACCGTCTACGACGCTGGCCCAACATTAAACCAACACTGTCTCAATGTCTCGTGTTAGCTGGGATAGTGTTAGCGCTACCCGCAAAGATTGATGCAAAATATCCCGCCACGAATTGTAGTTGTATTTTACTTAAATTCAGGTCCGATATGTCACATCAACTGAAGAATCACAGGAATGTAATTAATATATTTGTTTATAAGTAAGATATTGTTAGATTTCCCCTAGCTCTTCAAAATGAGTGCAGAGTAGCAATTTAAAGTTGGTACCAAATCCACTTTGATACTCAATTCACGGCTCTGTGGCTCACTGCGCTCGCCCAGGGCCGTTGTTTACTCGGCTATAAGAATAGTGTCTGACACTGCATTCTGACGTAATATGTGTCAAACAGTCTGACCATGTTATCACTTGTCTTTCAGCTGGCTCACTGGGCCACTACTGTAATGGCGGTAATATTCATAGATGGAGATAGACTTCAGAATTTAGACAATCTTACAATCTGAAATGTTTTCCATCTGTCTATCCATCCACCTTTTTTAAACAGTAAATATTGATTTTGCAACAGGATAATCAATATACAATCATGTATTACAATCTCTTCTTCACTGCTCTTCAGGAATGTGCCTATACAACGTTGCTCCAATATTGCATTTTAATTTATTTAGTTTTTGCATTTTTCGTAGTCAAGCTCGTAAAATTTGCGAAAACATTCACACAATTTTAGGGGTTTCCAGGAATTTGGCCCTAGATAAACAGGCTGGGTTCCACGCGCGCCTTTGGTAGAGGGGCGTACACTGACATGGTCAACAACTGGAAACATTGGTCCAGCGGTGTTTCAATGTTGTCACAACGTCAAAGACGTTGGGACAACATTGAAACACCACTGGGACACTAAAAACATAGCCATGTGCTATTTTAGTCTGAGGTATTACGCAACAAGTTGCCGATCTCGTCCCCAGGACATCTAATCCCCAGGAGATGTCGGCCTTCCACCTCGCCGGGACACATATACATTTTTATTATCTCGTTCGTTTTTACCGCGGTTTTGTCGTGCAGCCAAAATTATTGACAGACAGGCTGTATCACATGGTTTCAGCCACAGATTGGGCAGGGCCCTGTGCAGTGGGTAAAGCTGCCTGCTTGGTAAGTAGTAAATCGGGGTTCGAACCCCACTCTGGCCTTCAATTTTCAAAGAAAAAAAATGTTTCTTCGCCGCTCACTCGTTGTGGGGAGCTTCCGTGACCGAGATGTAGCGTGCTCGGCCTGAGAGCGCCAGGGCTCGAATTTCGAATCCTGTATCTGGAGGGCAGTGTCATCTCACCATTGTCAGGAGGTTCTCCTGGCCCGGTATAGCCTATATGTGCACAAAGGTAGCCTAAAAGCCATTTCAATTCATTTTCAGCCACAGATTGCACCTATGCAAAAACCTGTGTAACTTCCTCTGGAACCTCATATTGAAGACTTGACGCTATTATTCTTTCTGTGACAGAGTATAACTTCCAAGTTTATTAGAATCAGCTACATCTCACCTACATCTACGCATCCTCAGCTCGTTTTTCAACTAAGTCTGTAAAATGTCTTGACTTTGTTGTGGAGATCTCTCTAAGTGACCGCCATGTTGAAAAAACGTTGATTCCTTCGTAAAACGAATTTAGCAAACCACAACTCATATTTACGAGGTGAGTCCATCGATGGCTAACAGACACCTGCACATATACCCAGTCGATACAATACACCGATTTAATATTGGCTCATTGTTGCACCATCGTCTGCGACGCTGGTACGACATTGAGCCAACATTGGGTTGGTGTATTGTGTTTACTGGGATGTGTATGCGTGTCATGTAAACATTCAACGTCTGAACTGCGCAGTAAATATAGACAGTAACCCAGTAACCGGGGCGTTCACCCAATGCTGTTGCAATGTTGGGCCAGCGTCGAAGACGGTGTGCCAACATTGAAACAGCATTGGGTGAATGCCCCGTGTTTGCTGGGAATAGACCTGTAGACTGTTTATTCTCCAAGTGGCTGCTTACATAATATCTTCCCTGTTCTGGGATTTGGGGTCAAAATTCTGTTCATAGCGCTTGATGTAGATGTAAGGCACAATCTTCCCTTGGCCAATCTCACGCATACCGCAGGAGCCTGGCCCTATCGAGTACTACAATCAGTTATTCTGTCTACGTGGTCATCTTGGGGGGGTGTCTGAGATTTAAACCTCATTGTATGTTTCAGATTTATAAATATGTCATGAAAGGTCGCGAAGAATCGACCTCTTGTTCATCTCTTATACACAGTCACATGTTTCCGTTGCTAGATGTATTATATAGACAACGGAAACAAGCAAGCTATGCTCTCAGCCAGCTGTCAACGCCTGGTCAAAGGCTCTCTGATTGGCCGGCCGGTCTATCGACGCGCGACATTCAAATTATCTGGCTATTTAAAATAGTTGGACCATATGCTCGATAAAGCAAGGTATCGCACTGCGTGCTCGTGGGTAAGATATCTTGTTGTGAAGATGGTAAGGCAAATCGTCGCCTCGGAGCTAAAGGATCCTATCTGCCACTCTGACGAGTGTCAGATAGGATCCTTTAGCTCCGAGGCGACAGAGTGGCAGATAGGATCCTTTAGCTCCGAGGCGACGAAATGATTGGTCGAGATGATCCATCATTGATCCATCATTGGGTGACTGTATCTTGTTTGCTGAGATGCGAGTGCTAGAGGTGCCTTAAGGAGGGTAACTGCACCATGGCCTACATCTTGTCCAATCACGCCACCATTATTATGGTTACAAGAAAAATGTGCTGACCCAGCAAATACGTTGCAGCTACGGCGCTGACCGACATTAAACCAGTTCAACGTCTTGTGTTTTCGAATTATCCAAACCAGTTTTCCAGCAAGCACGTGAAACACTAGCTCTTATAATACAAGGTTATTCAGCCCGAGCTTGCAGCTCAGGCAAAATAGACTTGTATTCATGGCTAGTATATAGTGCAACACGACACTTTCATCCAATCTTGAATGAAAGTGTGTGTGTTTGGCCGATCTTACCATGTGACAGTCTGAGTCACACTTTCATTGGTGGTAGAATACTATACTTGGTCCAAAGTGGCGTGTCTACAGGATTCCCACTTGGTGATGCAAGACTTTGAGACAATTTTGGCTTAATGTTGGTCCGTCGTCTTCGACGCTGGACCAACATTAAGCCACCATTGGTTCAGTGTTTTGTGTGTGTTGGGGCAGTGGTTCACGCTGCGACTTGTCAGATTCTCAAATAATAATGTGATGTCCGTTTTATTTCGCCACCACCAGGTAGCTGTCCTATCCTACTCTGGTATGTGCACGCATTCATTCGTTCGTTCGTTCGTTCGTTCGTTCGTTCGTTCGTTCGTTCGTTCGTTCGTTCGTTCGTTCGTTCGTTCGTTCGTTCGTTCGTTCATTCATTTATTCAGTCAGTCAGTCAGTCAGTCAGTCAGTCAGTCAGTCAGTCAGTCAGTCAGTCAGTCAGTCAGTCAGTCAGTCAGTCAGTCAGTCAGTCAGTCAGTCAGTCAGTCAGTCAGTCAGTCAGTCAGTCAGTCAGTCAGTCAGTCAGTCAGTCAGTCAGTCAGTCAGTTAGTTAGTTAGTCAGTTAGTTAGTTAGTGGATTTTAACAGTGTAGCTGTGTTTTGCTGAGTTTTTCAAGTGAGTGAAAATTATTCTGAATTGACAAAATGATGGTCAAAGATAAAATATTTCTGATTGATGTCACGTTTTATCTTTAACATGTTCAAAAGCTGATATTTAATGTGCTAATAAAAAAAACACGAATATAATATGGACCGGCGGATAAACGGTTATTACCGGTTACTTTGTCAATGTGAAAGAACGAAATTTGATAGATTCGTAGTTATTCGGATCTATGAATCTATCGTAATTGAGTTTTTTTTCTTCTACTTAAAATACAGTAGATTCGTAGATTAAATTAAACTGTTTTAACAATAAATGTCACATGTGTATTTAACTGAAATATTTGTGTATAAACCATGGAGTTAAATTTTTTCAATTTAAAATCATCATAAATGTCTGTTTCCGCTTCATTTGAATACCTATGTTATGGATATATACGGTCATTATAAATGGTCTACTCGTTAAGCGCGGGATCTTGAAACGTCAAAATACGTTTTAAAGACGGTCCCTGCGCTGAAAGGGTTAAAATGCCGTTAGGTAACAGTAGGCGACGACAATTGTAGCGACGACAATGATTTGTTTCACAGATCATGCAATGTATCACATGCCAGGATCTGATCTGGAATTCACGCCGATCCATAATGACGTAAGGTCACGCATCCTAAACCTCAAATAAGCGGACATCACGACGAATTACGAGAAATGACTAATGTACTCGACAGAAAATAACCACATTTCAAACCACAACACTTCATCACCACTCTACTTTCACCACACATAGAAATATTTATCAATTATTTATTTATTATACTGATGTTTACATCATATCTGCAAGCACAGCATATAAAATAAATTCATTGTACCCATGCCATAAGGGCTTATATATAAGTCAGTTATCACAAAATTAGGCAGGTTTAACATCAAACCAGCATTTGGTAAACACTTGCCTGTGACAAAAACGGGGAATCCCCGCTTGACATTGAGAGCTACACAGTGATCCCTGCAACTTAACCAGGAGGCCCAGGGGGATTCCTAGTGACGTCATTTCTAGATCCTGTATCATCAAAAACGGGGAATTCCCGCTTGACATTGAGAGCTACACATTGATCCCTGCAACTTAACCAGCGAGGCCCAGGGGGATTCCTAGTGACGTCATTTCTCGATCCTGTATCATCAAAAACGGGGAATCCCCGCTTGACATTGAGAGCTACACAGTGATCCCTGCAACTTAACCAGGAGGCCCAGGGGGATTCCTAGTGACGTCATTTCTCGATCCTGTATCATCAAAAACGGGGAATCCCCGCTTGACATTGAGAGCTACACAGTGATCCCTGCAACTTAACCAGGAGGCCCAGGGGGATTCCTAGTGACGTCATTTCTCGATCCTGTATCATCAAAAACGGGGAATTCCCGCTTGACATTGACAGCTACACAGTGATCCCTGCAACTTAACCAGCGAGGCCCAGGGGGATTCCTAGTGACGTCATTTCTCAATCCTGTATCAGTCACGCAACTCGTGCGTAAAGAAGGGACACTCCGCAAAGAAACTTCCTCCTCAATAATAATAGGGTAGTGGTTAGCACCAGTGCCTTTCACACTAGAGTTCGGGTTCGTTTCCCGGTCTCGGCGGTATGAAAGAAACAAAAATGTTTCTTTTCCATCCACTCGTAAAACTCAGTATTGTGGGGAGCCTCCGTGACCGAAAGTTAGCGTGCTCGGCTCAGACCGCCAGGGCACGAATTTCGAATCCTGTATCTGGAGGGCAGTGTCATTTCACAGGAGGTTCTCCAAGCCCAATTCAGCCTAAATGAGCACAAATGTGGCCTAAAGGCCGACTTTATTTCCTCCTCAATATTTTCTGAATCCATACAATATAACAAGTCAAAATATCACCTTTAAAGCGTTAAGCTATTGAATTTAAATTTTCACCCACTTGAAGTTGTGTCTCGCTTACGCGACCCACAACTTAAAGTGGGTGAAAATTATTTATATTTGTTTAAAATACGTTTGCAAATATTGATGTTTAAACACTTTTCATTCCCAATCAGTCATCTCACCTGCTAAATAAACAGCTTCAAACCAACTACAATCGTGCATAGTGACTTAGTGCCTTAGTTACTTAGTGCCTAAAGAGGTAATGACGCGATTTTGCAATCGAGTCATTACGATGACTAATACACAAAGCAGAGAACCCACAAGAACCCTACCTAATTATAACTTATGCCCAGATAGCAAGCGACGGTGCAGACCTATCGCCTGAGGATATGTAAACGACGGTCATTTGAATGCTATATGGGAGAATAGAACACTCGTTCAAGATTAAGGTGTAGGTCTTCAGGCGAACACTTGATTCATTGGTCTGCTGATTTATTCCCAATGCTGCACAAAAAAATAAAGGGAACTTTTGTGTTGTTTTCACGCACTAGAATTTATATCATATGATTATTGATTTAAATTATATGCATTTAAGTGATAACGCCGAGCACTCCTTACAGATCAGAGCTGTCATTGGTCGCGGTACCAATTACAAAGACTGATACCGAAAAACGTCTAACAGTAAAAAAACACTGCACCGAGTGTGACAAAACATTCTATCTAAGTTTTACGTCTTTATGTTGCCTACGGCGTGTCTAACCAAGAACTTTATATAAAGTTCTTGGTCTAACTGTCTATACATCCACATGGGTGGTCGTAGTATTTCCAAAGACTTACTTTTCTCGTTTAATTGGCTGACGGAACCCAACACTTTCTTTCTTCCAAGTCTGTTATCAAAGCAGATTTTTTTGCATTATATGATGCATCAGCCGCAGGCAGAATTTCAACATAATAAACATAGGGCCTATATAAACACACACTATCAGCCTTTAGCCGCCAAGTTATCATCCACAATTTTCACACACTTGAGGTTGTGTCTCGCTACCGCGACACACAACCTCAAGTGGGTGAAAATCACTCATATGTGTTTAATTTAGGACCAAACACTTGCAAATCTTGATGTCACAGCGATCATTTTATTCTCAATAACTGTTATTTAACCTGCTAATAAAAAACGGAATAAAAGCAAGAATATATAACATATATATACATATATAACGGGAGCGTAATCCGGATTCTGGATCCGGGGCGTAATCCGGATTCTGGATCCGGAGCGTAATCCAGATTCTGGATTCGGAGCGTAATCCGCAATTCTGGATCCGGAGCGTAATCCGGATTCTGGATTCGGAGCGTAATCCGGATTCTTGATTCGGAGCGTAATCCGCAATTCTGGATCCGGAGCGTAATCCGGATTCTGGGTTCGGAGCGTAATCCGGATTCTGGATCCGGAGCGTAATCCGGATTCTTGATTCGGAGCGTAATCCGCAATTCTGGATCCGGAGCGTAATCCGGATTCTGGATTCGGAGCGTAATCCAGATTCTGGATTCGGAGCGTAATCCGCAATTCTGGATCCAGAGCGTAATCCGGATTCTGGATCCGGGGCGTAATCCAGATTATGGATCCGGAGCGTAATCCGGATTCTGGATCCGGAGCGTAATCCGCAATTCTAGATCCGGAGCGTAATCTGGATTCGTGATCCGGAGCGTAATCCGGATTCTGGATCCGGAGTGTAATCCGGATTATTATCGAAATTTAATAGACACACTTCTGGTAAAAGTTTTATGCCATTTCGTTGAATACTTTGTAAGTAATCCTGCGGACGGAAAAGCAAACAGACAAACAAACCAACACGACTAAAACATAACCTCCATTAGTGAAGGTAAAAAAATAACACTAGTGAACGTCTCGTGTTTCCCTTAGAATACATATCGTCACCTTGTTCCCCAAGCGTCATATCTGCCACTTTCTCAAGTGGCAGATATGACGCTTTACCCATTTAACCGCCGGTGCCGCATATAGTCGGGTTTTAATTTTTTATTAGCACAATTAGTACCACATTTTAAATTTGTTAAAGATAAAATGTGACATCAACCAGCAAGATTTGAAAAGAGTTGACGTCCATTTTGTCATATCTGAATAATTTTTACTCACTTGAAGTTGTGGATCGCGTCAGCGAGACTCAACTTCAAGTGGGTGAAAATTCGAAATGAATAATTTGGCGGTTAAAGGGTTAACCTCAAGGTATGATTCTACCATTTGCAGCCGTACGAGCGTCTACTATGCATGGACGGACTATGGAATCAAATCGCGAATACAATCGTATACATTCATTTTTATCTCGAGTCTTTCAGACACCGCATTCTTAAAGCGCTTGATCTTTAAATTTAATGCTAAGTTTTTTTAATATTAAAAAATATAGTTTGTAACACTATATTTTTGGGTGTTTTCTTCTCTTCTTTTGACAGGAAAAACAAAATTTTATTACCAGAGATCAGTTAAATAGCCTCAAGCTAATGCTGTTATGGTTAACTGTACCATGCCGATTGAAAATAAAATGTATCTTATACTTAATTTGATCTTACACCTGAATTTCTGTGGTGCCCTGGGCAAGATAGCAGCTACTTCCTTTTAGCTATTTTCTCCCAGAATTTACAATACTAGTATTGAAGGCATCGAATTGGTCAAGATGACCTTCTTGACCAATCCGAAGCCTAGGATATATCGCATCTTCTACGATAACACTAGCCCGGCAGTAAAGGTGGGAGCTGTTGTGATCTGTGATATTTAATTACAGACGCGAGCACTGCTGATTGAAATCACCTCACATTATTCGCACGTCTTCTCTGTGACAAAGAAGACTCTATTGAGACGTCGTGATCGCCGGTCTGATCTTTTTTGCCGCGTGACGTCACTGGCTTTGTCTCTCGTCTGCACGTGATCGTGACATACCGTCACGACTCTGTGACTATAGTGGCATAGCAAGCAAACACGAAACACTTGTATAACATTTGTACAACGTCGGCCCAACGTCTTCAACGTTGGTCCAACATTGTACGAATGCTATACAAGCCAAAAGCAAAAGCCAAAAGGCAGTGACTGCTCACAGCCACTGCCTTTTGCCCCCCCCCCCCTATTTTTTGGCAAATACTTTGAAAAGTCCCCTAAATTGGCTAAAATTTACAAAAAAACCTTGGGGGCAAGCCCTCAAAACCCCGGGCGCCCCCCATTTTTTCAGATTCTGCATCCGCCACTGTTTTGGCTCACCTGAAAAGCGGCCCAGTTACTGCCGTTAGGCTTTGCAAATAGGCACTACAGCTTAGAGGTCATTGGCGGATGGAGGAGCTTTTCTCGAGTAGATCACTCTTAACTCTGTCCCATCCTGCAGCATTCAAAGGTATTTGTTCTCCAATGACAGGATGCCCTTTCTCTGCTGATCACGACTATTGTCGTTTTTAACCTTTTTTATTAGTCGATAAAATCACTGATATTAGGAAAGAAATATGTGTTTAAACATCAAGATTTGTAACATTTTGGGCCCAAATTTAACAGATATGAGGAATTTTCACCGACTTGAGGTTGTGTCTCGCTGCCGCGATCCACAAACTCAACTCGGTGAAAATTCAAATAAAATAAGGGTCAACCTTTACAACGCTGAAATATATTTGTATAAAACATGGAGAACAGAGGGTTTTTCACAATTTGAAATCACCATAAATGCCTTAGTTAGATCTTTCCGCTCCATATGAATACCTATGTTGTGGGTCTATGGCCATTATGAATATTTTATTCTTTTAGATTCTGACGTCTAAAGTTGATCCTTGCACTGAAAGGGTTGGGCGATTTTCTTGAAAATCTGCAAGCATTTTTTCTAGTCTATCAAAAATGAAATCATATAATGCTATAGTTACAACCCCGAATAAACTGTGGAAAACGTTATGTAAAGGATAAAGCCCGAGGAGCTCTACATTCTTAGCTGTGAAAAGGGTCGAGGCCGAAGGCCGAGGCCTTTTTCAGAGCTAAGAATATAGAGCTCCGAGGGTTTTAACTGACTTAAAACACATCCGACCATAATGAAAATCCCCCAGAATCAAGAACTCGGTCACACCTGACTGTTTTAATACCATAGATCTACCATGATAATTAATTTGTACAATAACTCTCCATTCTCGGCTTAGAATGTAGTGGTTGGACAAAAAAAATAATGTAGTGGTGTGTTTTAAGTTTTCTAAATCCAAATTCGTTCGACTTTTTTATCATTAAAGTCGATAAGTGATCTCGATAGCAACGGTAACATAGACTCATACTCTCGAGAAGGCTCCGCATGCCGGAACAGATGTTAAGCTGAGTTTTTAATAAATCGCTTAAGATGGCCACTTTTTCAGTTATCAATAATAATATCACGTTCTTTTATTCTTTGACTATTCAATGTAAAAAATATTATTTTGTATTTCTATGAACAATATCCTTGATTAACCTATCCGTCAGACGTCCACTGCATATTTATTGTACAATTATTGTACAAACGTTATTCAAAAGGAGATTATATTTTCGGTCGTGTTTGTTTGGTCTTTTAGTATGTACGTCCGCATGATTACTTAAATAGCAAAGAACGAATTGCTTGAAACGTTTATTAGAGGTGTGTCTTGGATCAAGAAACAATTGATTACATTTTGGAGATGATTCGGATTACGATACGCAACTAGAATTTTTTTTATAGATTTTGTGTATCGGGCCAAAGAACATTCCATTGCATTTTGGGATGATCCTGAGTACGACCCAGTTTGCGCGGATTTGTATTATTTTTAGAAGATGTGTGTCTCGGGCCAAGGAACAATCCAATAAATTTGGGGGATGATCCGAATCCAATACACAATCACTTAGGCCAGCAGGGGTTGAAATCTTTTGACTAAAGTTATTATGCGATTGTATATATATGAAAGCAGTTATGTATATTAGGATGTCAAATTAATGGCTTGGAGATAAAGTGATCCAAGTCCACATTTCCTCATTTCCCTATAGAAGGCTTTAAAGTTAAATTCAAATTAAAAAAATTATATTTCTTTTTTGATTCAACCAGAAGCATATAGGATGTTGTGCGCTGGTATTTCTTATTCATTCCTATTGGCAGTTACGTAGTTATTGATGTCGCAAAAAAATATTTCTGGCAATTTTTATTTCATTTTATTGTATATCTGATCCAATTTAAAATGGCCCTGTATAAACTGATGGACTTGGATAACTTTACCATTGAAGAAAGGGTCTATTTTAAAAAATGAAAAAATATATGTTGATTAATAAGTTTCGTATTTTTTAACGAATGCCTAAGATATTTTAATAATATTATTTCCTATAACTTAAACTTTTCAAAAATGACATAAACAGGGAAATATCATTTTTGGACTTGGATCACTTTACGTCTCAGGCATTCAAACAGAGGTGACCACCCTTCCTACGTTTGAAATACATGTACATGTAATAATAATGATTATTATTATTATGCCCCTAATAATTATTTGACTCTCCAATTGATAATATTTAAAAAGGTACAAGAACATTACTAATTAATCATGTCATAAAGCTTCTGATATCTAAACAACTTTGGTTGACAGGAACAGGTCGAGATGACCTCTACGAGGCCTGTCATTATATCATCCAACTTCACGACGAAAAAATAATAGAGATTATCCCAGCAACCACGAGACGTTCACCCAATGTTGGTTTAATGTTGGGCCAGCGTCGTAGACGGTGGACCAACATCAAACGAACATTGGGTCAACGATCTCCACCCCAGGTCCGTAAAATACCCACGACATTTTAACAACATAGCAGAAAATGAACAATGTGTGCCATCGATCGTCTTTCCGCATCTCCAACGTCGTGACTGTCGCTCGTGAGGTGGGGGGGGGTATGATTAACCTTTGAGGTACTAGTAGCTGCTTTAAAAATACATCGGCATCTAGTCTGCTACAGAACAATGCTATGGTGGATTAGGGTTGACAGTATCATATTAGTTATGATTTACTATTTTTTGCACATATTTTTGGCTAAAATAAATTTCTGCTCATATATTAATATATCACTTGTATCTATTATCATGTATGCATACATGTGACCAGTTAGGTTATTATAGCTTCCATAATGTCCTACTATTTTGTTTAAACTACCTATAACATTTATTCCAAAATATGTATATATTATTTTTCAAGGGGATATTGTAATTGAATATGTTTGCTAAAATAGTATGTAGACCATTTGCTGGATAATTCAGCACACCATTGTGCACATGTGTATTTGTTAATTATACTGACATGTACAGTGTATTATACAGGTACATAATATATAAATACAGTGATTAATTAATGTACTCAGCCCATTAACCCTTTCAGTGCGGGGATCGACTTTAGACGTCAGAATCTGACGTGTGTTGACGTCAGATTCTGACGTCTAAAGTCTATCCCCGCACTGAAAGAGTAAAATATTTATAATGGTCGTAGCCCCATAACACAAGTATTTAAATGAAGTGAAAAGAGCTACCTAAGAAATTTATAATGATTTCAAATTAAAAACCCCTTTGGTCTCCATGGTTTTTATACAAATATTTAAGCGTTATAAAGGTTTAATGTCTTATTCGTCAGTTTAATAAAAATATTATTACATAAGGTTATCCCTTCTACTTGCGATTGTTTTGTTTTTATTCTTCACCATTCACTGATGTTCACTGAGTTTTTAATCACCAAAAGACAATTATGAAGTCACTGAGTTTATATAATACATGAGTCCGTTTTCGGAATAGACAGGTTTTTAGAAAGGGTTTATTAGTATTGTTTTGAGTGTAATTAATTCGGGACCAAATAATCATTTAGCCTACTGTTCAGACAGGATTCCGGTTTACACAGGGTCATCGCGATATGTACAGATTCAATTCAAAGGTATTTATTGTCATTAGAAATACAATAGGAAAACAAAACAATATTATGCAGATAAAATAATAAATGAAATATATCGCATCTAATGACAATGAGGACAAAACGCATAGTGGCGTATACGCCCTCAATGTATTGCACTCTACATATAGGCATACATATACATATGCTGTACAAAAGGTTAATAACGACAGCCATAAATCATGGGATTGCCGCCTCGCCCAGTCAACATAAATCATTCACCCAATGCTGGGTCAATGCTGGAAAGCGTTGCAGACATTGGGCCAACATTGAGCTAACGTCTCGTGATCAGTTGATCGCCGCCTCGACGGCATGAGATCAGCAGCGACATCTGGCGAGTCGACGTGGCCAGGCAACGTGTACAAAAACCGGTCGCCACATGGCATCCTAGAGGTTAGGTTTATACGGTGCTGGTTTAATGTTGGGCCAGCGTCGAAGACGATGGCCCAACATTGAACCTTGCAATGTAGAAATATGCTTGTAAAAAACATGGAGACCAAAGGGTTATTTTCAATTTGAAATCATCATAAATGTCTTAGTTAGCTCTTTTCGATTCATTTGAATACCTATGTTATTGGGTCTATGACCATTATAAATATTTGTATTGTTACAGTGCAGGGATTGACTTTAGACGTCAGAATCTGACGTCTGCAGACGTCAGATTCTGCCGACTAAAGTCGATCCTCGCGCTGTAAGGGTAAAACTAGCACTGGACAGTGTCTGTTATTAGGTCGTTGACCACACCTTCTGGTCACAGGAGCTGCTCGTTTAAAAATATTCAATTCAATCAATTTATTGACATACTACAAATGTCAATTTTGACTAAAATGACACGTTGTGAAAACATGCAATGTAAAATAGTATAGGCCTACATAATATTGTTACAATTTTACAGCCTAATAAATAAGTAAAATATGGTTAGAATGGTATGTAGAATGTAAAACTAAGAAGTATTGTATGTACAATTAAAAATCTTTACGACATATTTGATTTTGATATCTATATAATTTAATAGATAGCTAGAAAAAATAAATAGTTGAGATATGAATCAAATATGGAGCAAAATTGCAAATGTTATGTATCATTTCGAAGCCGTTTAAAAAAATAAAAAACACATATTTGTTTGAAACATATAATACTAATATATTAATAACCCAGCAGCATTCAGCACCTGCTTAATATCTCGTGCTTGCTGGAAAAGCTGCTTATTTAATAGTCATGAATAAATCAATATAATTCTTCATCTGTACGTAGGTAATTATAAAGAAAATTATTTAGAATGTACATGTTTGGAATGTTCAAAAAGATTGAGTAAATGAAACTCAAGCCACTTTTGTGGCCAAAGTTTTGATCATCAAAATTATTATGAAACCGTATGTTATTTTATATGGCTTGTAAACTACTTTTCACAAGATATTTACTATAATTTTGGCCTAGTGTGAACAAGTGGCTGCCATCTTGAAATTTAATAAGTCTCCATGTATATATAATGTATGTAGGCTATTATCTTATCAAATGGTGAAATATGATGATTTTGCAAATAATATTCAATAAAGTTGAAAACAAACTTTCATTTGTGTTGGTTTTTAAATTGCAGTCATTTTGTTTTTAATCTTAGAACATGAAATGACCAAATCCAATCTGACATAAAATTTAACCCTTAAAGCACAAAATTAAAATTTACATTTTACCCACTTCAAGTTGTGTCACGCTACCGAGACCCACAGCTTCAACTGAGGGAAAATTACTGGTAAAAATTACCCACGAGGTAAAGTGGAGTCAAAAGCCAGCACCAGACAAGTTTAGGTACAAGTATAATAATGACGCTGCCCAATGTTGGGATGGCGTTGGACCAGCGTGGAAGACAGTGCCCAAAGGTAACCTTTTCACTGCTAAGTACGATTATAATCATTTTCACTCCGTTTTATTAACCGATAAAACCACTGTTATTGCAAATGAAATGTGTTTTTAAACATCAACATTAGCAATTTTTTCGACTCAAATTAAACAAATATGAGTATATCTCACCCACTTGAAGTTGTGAGTCGCGGCAACGAGACACAACTTCAAGTGGGTGAAAATTTAAGTAAGATATCTTGGCAGATAAAGGGTTAAACCATTATTGTTCAATATGGTATTTGAGAACAATTACTCAGAAAACACTATGAACGTTAAACGAGTGTTGAGCGGGGCCCCTGGTGCAGTGGTAAAGCTGCCTGCTTGGAAAATCGGAGATCGCGGGTTCGAACCCCACTCATAGCATTTCAAAGAAACAAAATGTTTCTTCCCCGCTCACTCGTAAAAATGGAATATTGTGGTGAGCAAGGGATCGAATTTCGAATCATGTGTCTGAGGGCAGTGTCATCTCATTCATCTCACCATCCTCGGGAGGTTATCCTGGCAAACTGTAGCCTATATGTGCCACAGGTGGACTAAAACCCCATTCATTTCATTTCATTTTTCAGTGTCTCGTTTTTGCTGGGTAACACTGTTTAGACATGGTCTCGCCACACATATTCTTATGTCCATATCATTATAATTTTTAATAAGAGTGCTACGACCTATAGAAAAATGTGGCTCATTACACCAGCCTTGGAGAAAACATATAATAGTATATGTCAATTTAATACCAATTTAAATCGATTTTGTGATAATTTCTTGTTGCAAAAGCATCGAATTTTCAAGAGGTAAGAACAACAAATTCTTTAAAAAATACCCCGTGTGAAAACAACTATATTTTATAATTCGTATTTTAATAGGATTGGAAAAACTTGGAATATTTTACCTGACAGCATTCGTGCTTCCAGCAACATTAATATTTTAATCGTAAGATAAATGAATTTTATTTTAACAAACTTCATACATACGATGTAAATAATCAATGCTCATGGAGTGCAGCTTGTGGATGTAGTAAACATCACTAGCTTTTTATATGTATAATACACATTTATAGTGAAATGGGATACTATTCAGGGATAGATACTTAAGTAGTAATATCATAATTTAATGTATGTTACTAATTATTATTGTTATTTTTATTATATGTGGTAGGCGATCTTAGCAGAGGTCTTCAGAGACCTGTTATTGTCTGCCAGTCATAGCATGGTTTTTTTTAACTCAGCGTTGTTTGTATATATATTGTGCTTGCAAACATTTTCTGTAATTTATGCTGTACAACACCATTGTCATGACAAATCGAAATAAATAAAATAAAAATAAAATAACATTTAGTCCCTACGCTGGCAGTAAAAAGGCCTACGCCACTGACGTCGTGATTTTGGTGTGAGGGTGAGGCAAAATTTATGTGTGGTGAGACGACAGAGGTTGCTGTTGTCACAGGTTTTCTGTAATATTGGGCCAACGTTTCATACATTGGGCCAACGGAGGGGCGGCTATTTAACATAACAAAGCAGATTACTCTTTGATCACAGTGCCCTGACATGTCTTATTCTAACCCCATCTGTCCAGCGTCACCAAACTTTTTTGGCGTACATACTGAATGTACACAACATTTAAAAAGTAAAAGCAACAATTTAAACGTTTAAATCAGTCTGTTAGTTTGTGTTGATCACACTTTGCTGATATATGTTTTTAGCTCCACCCATCTGTCCCATCTCCTAATCATATAGGATAAAAACATTGAAAATAAATTAAAAGCTATTTTTTCTTGTGTGTCGGATAAAACGGAAACATTTGTGTACATACTGACTGTACACAGCCATTTGAAATGATCAAACTGGGAATAAAAGGTGAGTTACCCCATTTATATATTTAGGCCACCACTTTGGCTTCGGATGATTTGTTATCTAGCCCCTAACTCTTAAAACGCTGAAATATTTTTGTATAAACCATGGAAAGTGAAGGATTTTTTCAATTTGAAATCATCATAACTCTTTCCGCTTCATTTGAATACCTATGTTATGTGTCTACGGTTTTTATAAATATTGTAATTCTGTCAGTACGGGGATCGACTTTAGACGTCAGAATCTGACATCTGTAGACCTCAGATTCTGACTAATAAAGACGGTCCCCGCGCTGAAAGGGTTAAAACGCTATGTTATCTCATTTAAATTTTCACCCACTTAAAGTTGTGTGTCGCTACTGCGACCCACAACTTCAAGTGGGTGAAAATTAATCATATATTTGTTTAGTTTGAGACGAAACATTTGCAAATCTTTTTGTAGGCTCCTACTACGGTATGGCTATAAGCAACAGCATAGGCCCCTATAAATAATATATATATAGATATCACGTATTCTTCAATATTTATTTATTCGCATTATTCGCAGACACCCTTTTCGTTCTCCCCCCTCCCCTCTTCCCACAATGACCTCCTTTGTCATGACACGAGACCACTCTGTGACGAGCACTCTGTGACGGGTTGACATATTGATGCTGAGTGCTGAGCTCACCCAAAGCGGCATACCTTAACTCTTGTCCTGCAGAATTGCTTCAATTGGATTTTTCGTCATTTGAAGCTGGAATTGCTAACGCAATTTCCAGCTTAAAATGACAAAAAATATTACTATTTATAAAAAAAATAGACATGTCTAAAATTAAATTATTGGATCAACTAAGCATCTACTAAAAAATAATTTATCAAAATGAGGTGATATTTTTATTGATCTAAAACATCCTCAACCCCGTATATATCCGGCATAGCAGGACAAGGGTTGAGAGTTTGGGGGTTGAGTTTTCCTCCACGCCAAGCAGTGAATCTCCCTGAGATTCGCAACTTGGGGTGGATGAAAAGTATTGAATCAGAGCGAGATTATGGCCCTTGCATAGATATGTATTATACAGACCAACACAGTATATAAACCCATACTGATTCCCGTTGAAATTAGATTAAACCCTAAATATTATAACATAATAAAGATACTAAATGATCAGTGTAATATCACAAAGAACCATAGATTTTGATGCATTTTACTCAAATCATGAAAAGGGCTTGTAATAATGTGATGATATTTTAAGCTTTATAATTTATGCACTGAAACTTGCGGCTATTTTAAATTTTATCGCATAAGACGAATGAGCTATGTGTATCAATCGCAGGCTTTTAAATCTTAAACTGTCACAGAATTTCACCATATTTTCATTCATAGTGAGGAGAGAATTGCTGCCGCGATCCCCACCCCACAGTGAATGGAAATCACCAAATTTTATGCAATAACCAAGTGTGATATTTCAAAAATACTCTCTTTGAAAGTATGTCTCATGTCGCATGTACGTGTCACTAACAGGTGGATGGTTAAATAGGTCTAAAACATCCTTATTTTGACAAAGGAGTACCTCTAGTACGCAGAGGGTCATTATAGGCAATGATCATAACAAGCTGAAAAAACAGCACCAAGATGTGTCACGACGATATTAGCGTCCCCAGTGGGAACACCGTTTAGTAGGGTCATGAGGCAATGATCATGAAAAGCTGAAATACAGAACCAATATATGTCTTATGACGATATGCGTCACTGGCAGGTGAAGGGTTAAAATGTCTATAATAAGACAAAGGAACACCCCCTAGTACGCGGAGGGTCGTTAGGCAATGATCATAAAATGTGGAAATAAAAGAAGCACCAAAATCCCCCGACGGACGAATTCTCCAGGGCTGATTTCAGTGCTCAGGAATGTGTGCGGTTTGTCGCCGGTAAGCGTCAGACATTGCCCCAATGCTGTTTTATTGTTGACCCACCGTCTTAGACGGTGGGCCAACATTAAACCAGCACTGGGTGAACGTTGGGGTTTCCGCACAGGGCGATCAACATGCATGACATACACAGTAAAACCTGAAGGTTGGCGAGGTCTTTATTTTCGCGGATCCCGCAGCGAAGACAAAAGGTCCTCACGGCTACTAGTTCGACAGGCCTAGATATTTTTTTTTAAGACTTGTCTAATTAATTTTTTCATGAGAAATTATATTCAGTTCTGCAAAAAAATATTTACCATAATTTTACAGGATGGAAATTTCTAAACCACACCAGTACCCAAACTTGTCATCTTCTGACAGTCTATTATAGATAACTTTGTATAGGGGCCTACATACTAATTTTCACTTATATAATATACATAATAATTATATAACTTAAGTGTGACAGTCGTAGTACTCGTAGTCTAATCAGTGAAGCCAGTCCATGGTTTTCCAAAAGCCGCAAGAAAATATATACATGTATATCAGATACTAGTATGCGGAAGAAGGCATCAGGAAAGAATGGTCATTTGTACATCCCTCTGACGCACCCTTCCTGTCGCATTCTTTGAGTTTGATAAAATGACATCCACGTAATTATAATAATGCGGATTTATTTCGTACTCGAAGAGTCGAAGCATAGAATACACACATTTTTACACAGCCAACTTATACTTATTAATCACATAAACAAGTTATATACTCGCCGTCAAATTAAAAATGATCAACCAGGATCGCATGATTTTCGGCGATTTTATATTTATATTTTATATTTATATCCTAACAGGGGTGAAAATTTCGCAAAATAATATTTAATATTTCAAAAGTTAGACCATTTGCCATGTAATAAAATTCTGGAATTAGTTTAATAGGGTTACAGAGGGACGTCGTAATTTCAATTCATTACATGTCAAATGGTCTAACTTTTGAAATACGCTATATAATTTTACGGAATTTTCAGGCCTGTTAGGATTTGAATAGAAAATGACCTTTGCAAAATTTGAAAAAAATCGGTTTAGAATTGACGGGGAAATCGCAGAAAATCATGCGATCCTGGTTAATTTGACGGCGAGTATAGTATATAGCCTTATTCAGTCGCGGCTATAACAACCCTTAAGGCGCTGTAATATTTTGTATATAAATCAAGAGAACAAAGTTTTTTTTAAATTTGAAATCAGTGTTTTAGTTAGCTCTTTCAGCTACATTTGAATACTTGTGTTTTGGGTCTACTGCCATTACAAGTTTGAAATTATTTCAGCGCGTGGATCGACTTTAGACGTCAGAATCTGACGTCTGCAGACGTCAGATTCTGACGTCTAAAGTCGATCCACGCGCTGAAAGGGTCAATTTGGAATCTAGAATTTCTCCATCAGCACATATCAGTAACACGTGACATTGAGCCAATGTTGTTTTATTGTTGGCCCAATGTCTGCAACGCTGTCCCAGCATTAGAGCAACATTGGCTCAATGAGTCATGTCTGCTAGCAAGAATATATAACCATGTATTATTGCTTCTAGGTATAATGCAATGTGCAGTAAAATGTAACATTAAAAAATATCAGGAAAATTATTATTTACAGTCACGGAAGGGAACAATGCGCTCTCGAAAGTGTGTTTATGTAACCCAGGGATGGGGGGGGGGGGTCTAGTACATGTACTTCCCAACAGGCCCGAGGCATTCACCCAATGCTGGTTTTATGCTGGTTCAGCGTTGTAGACGGTGGCCCAACAAAATACCAACATTGGGTCGACGCTTTGTGTTTGTTATGTACTAGATATTAGCCCACCCACGTTACACACGACTGATGGTGCCCCTGGGCGAGGATATTATACTGTCACGAATATCTCGCCTTAACCCTTTAAGCGCCGAAATATTTTTACACAAATCATGGAGAATAAAGGTTTTTTTTTAATTTGAAATCATCATAAATGTCTTAGTTAGCTCTTTCTGATTCATTTGAATACCTATGTTATGGGTCTACTACCATTAGAAATATTTTTATTCTCACTGTGCGGGGATTGACTTTAGTCGTCAGAATCTGACGTCTACAGACGTCAGATTCTGACGACTAAAGTCAATCACCGCACTGTAAAAGTTGCTTGATGCGAACATCACAACGTTTTTTTCAACAGCTGAGGAATATAGAGAAATACTCTAGTTAGAGTTCTCGATGTTTTGAAACACATCATTTTCATCAAGTGCGGCCTTAAAGTACATAATATTTTACATGGCGGCCATCTTGAATTTGGCTGAAACATCTTTAATAATAATGATAATATTTTTCTAAGTTTGAATTTAGGTTCATTGACCCTGAAAACATAGGTGTAGAGCTAAAAATAATTATACTACGTTGCATATTTTGTGTTTTAAGGCATTTTTAGTGATTTTGCATAATGGCGGAAGTGACGCGTCATAATTCGAAAAAAAGCCCGAAAAAATTTGCATCCGCCAAAAAAGTGAAAGAGAAGACCTTTATCTTCATTTTAAGCACACATAAAAAAAGTTGTCACCAAGTGAAAGATTGTCTCAATATCACCCAAATTCCCTCCCCGCTAGACTACTATTATTACATGTTATAACACTAGTACGTACATGGTTGGGGTGGCAAAATAACAGGAGATAAACGGGTACATGAGCTGGATGACTCTTCCAATCGCCCACAACACTAGTTGTCCAGGGTACTTTAATTTAAACAGATTGAACTCATAATAGGCATATGATGTGCTGATATTTTAAATGCGAAGATGATCGTGCACTTCAGGTGGAATGGTGTGTGAGGAGCGCGCAGCGCGTGGCCCTGCCCGAAATTATTGTCGATACACTCGTCTCAGCCTTAACTAGACGAGGCCGCCATGAACGTGATCGCCTAGTATAACATTGAGAAGGGAGGAACAAGGATATTTTTCTAAAAATCCTACACATGATCAGCCGGGGTTCGAACCTGGCACATATGCATAAATGTCTTAATTAGCGCTTTCCTCTTCATTTGAATACCTATGTTATGGGTCTACGGCCATGATATTTTTTTAATTATTTCAGTGCGTGGATCAACTTTAGACGTCATAATAATATGCCACATTATACAGTCCATCCAGAGGAAGACGACACTTGGATCACACGTGGATAGTCTACAAAGTCGTGTAATTTTAAAATATGTTGAAATGCTTATTTAGTTCGTCGCCTCGGAGCTAAAGGATCCTTTCTGACACTCGTTAGAGTGGCAGATAGGATCCTTTAGCTCCGAGGCGACGAGTTAATGACAATAAAACAGTTAATGATGAAACTTTATGATGTAAAATAATAATCTCTGGAGAATAAGGTTCAACAATATAATGTGCAACAATATTTTTCATGTTGGTATATTTTATTTTTACGAAACAATATAAAGAAGAAATACATTTCAAACCACCTTATGCATAAATGAACGAATCAATCAATCAATCAACCAATCACCCTGAAGAAATGAAATTAATGGGGTTTGAGGCCGAGCACGCTACCTCTCGGTCACGGATGTTCCCCATGCACAATATTGAATCATCACGAGTGAGCGGGGAAGAAACATTTTGTTTCTTTCAATTTTGAAGGCCAGAGTGGGGTTCGAACCCGCGATCTCCGGCTTTCCAAGCACGCAGGTTTCACCACTGCACCAGGGCCCCGCCCTTTCACACCTAACATGTAGTAGGCCTACATGTGTTTAGCCCCAGTAGCTGAAACAGGTTTCAGCCACAAATTGACCCAGTGCGAAATCGTGGGACATTTCCTTGAACGTTCATATCTAATACTTGCCCTCGAATAATCAGGTCGAAAATATTTTTTTTGAATCAGTAACATGCCCGCATGCTCAGCTCATTCCCCGCACAGCCATTAAAAAGTTATGAACATTTTTCAGACTTTGGGGTCGAGATCGCTCTCAGTTACCGCCATGTTGAAAAACGGCTTGTACTTAGCTGTTTAGGGTGAGTGGTTCTCATAATTACAGAAAAAAGGAAAATAGCGTCGCTTGGTCCATTTAATCAGCCAATGTTGTTTTAATGCTGGTCGATCATATGAGATGCTGGCCCAGCATTAAAACAGCCTGTTTCAGCGCTTCGTATTCGCCGTGACCAACCGGAATATAATTATATGAAATTATAGATATTGGAGATATAATTTATGATTATGATAGTGTGTGGGTGGAGAACTATACATGGTGAGGTAAACAGATTAATACACGTTTATCTGTTCCGCATATCGTCCCCTTGGAGTTAGTAGGTGCTATACTGCCACTTTTAAAGTGGCAGTATAGCACCTTCCAACTCCAAGGGGACGTTATATTATGCCTGGATATGAGCGGGAGATCTGGTGCAGTGGTTAAATCTGCCTGCTTGGAAAGTCGGAGATCGTGGGTTCGAACCCCACTCTGGCCTTCAAAATGCTTCTCCTCGCTCACTCGTAAACATTCAATATTGTGGGGAGCCTCCCTGAACGAGAGGTAGCGTGCTCGGCCTCAGCCCGCCAAGGCTCGAATCCTGTGTCTGGAGGGCAGTATTATCTCATTAATCTCACTATCCTCAGGAGGTTCTTCTTGCCCAGCTTAGCCTATATGTGCACAAAGGTGGCCTAAAAGCCCTTTCATTTAATTTCATTTCCGTATGCCTGTATATATCATCATGTATATTCAACAGAATAGATATGTTCCATTTAACTCATTGGGATATACCAATGAGTTAAATGGAACATATCTCTGCTGTCAGTACTTGTAATAGTAATATAGTAACATACAATACACACACAAAATGAATAATATCTTCTAAACAATGCTAGAATAAACGGATGTTTCTTTTCTCAAAGTATGTATATTGAATAATAATTTCGTCTAATTCTGCTTTACTCAAACGTTCAAACGTTCTATATAACAATAAACAACAGTGCTAACTGCATGTATACATAAAAGAAACACGGATGAGCCGAGCTGTACTATATTGTCTGTTCGTGACAATTATCGTGATAGAATACATAATTATTTATAATATCTTCGGCACATCAAATCCGGTGAGCTTTTATGGTCATACATAATGAATCAAAATATTGTACTTTCTATTCAATTGTAATTTATAGAGTTACGAGCTGCGATCCTTCTTTTCCAAACCACATGTACATAATATCGTCGCCTCGGAGCTAAAGGATCCTATCTGCCACTCTGACGAGTGTCAGATAGGATCCTTTAGCTCCGAGGCGACGATATAGTCCCTGGGCTGCGATCCCTCTTCTCCAATCCACATGTACATAATATAGTCCCTGGGCCAGATCTGACTCTTATGCTTGGGATAAGAATTTTCAATTTTGTCAATTTTGAAAAATTGCTTCATATGAAGCGATAGGCCTATAGCCCACCGAGCCTGAATAAAAAACATAAATTTTTTTTTTAAAGCACTGAAAACGACTAAACTAGTTTTATTTCCAAGACGTATATTGTCATGTAAACGATTTTTTATAATGAGTTAAACACAGCGAGACGATATAACTCAACTCTACCAGGCGAGCGCGAGATATTGACCCGGTGTTGGCTTAATGTTGGGCCAGCGTTGCAGACAGTGGCACAACATTAAGCCAACACTGGGTCAACGTCTCGCGACTCATGGGTAGTTTATTTATAGCACAAAGTGTCATCTGATATAGGCCTAATTATATGTATGTAAGATCCGGAAATTTGATTGTGTTTTTTCTACCCGCGTCAGCATTTTCCTCATTGGACGACGGTGCACTATATATAGTGTCAATTATCAACAAGTTTCCCCAATACAGAGGCTTAATTCAGGTGTGATATGGTAGGTGAAAGGTGGTTATTTGTATGCGCTATGACATAATATAACACTCCTTCAATATGCTATATGCACGTAACGAGTAGGCCTAACGTTTGTGTTTTCTCACATGATGTATAGATAGACTACTATAACTATTACTATTGTTTTGACACATACTCTAGTTGTATGTCCGTTTATTATAATAGACCACTTCAGCGTTGAGTGGTTTTAACATGCTGTAAAATCTTACTCAAAGAATAATGATGATATTGTACCATTTTTTGCAAGTTTTCAAAAGGACCGTGTTATAAATAAATACCTGCCACCGTTCATCATTCGAACCACAACCCAGCAGTGCGATATAAGCTGATATCGATATACGTCTCACAATATGTTGAAAATGCATATGAATCAACAGGTTCTATGACCAGGGGGGTTGTTAATTAATTTATTTATTCATTTATTAAAACATACTTACAGCCCGACCGGGTAATAATAACAGTCTTGCTATTCTGTGTAAATGAGCATTGTTAAAGGTGATCTATCACCCCTTATATATTATGAATAAATTTGTGACAAATAAATCAAAGTTGCCACAAGATGGGGCACAAGTGTTTCCTTATATGGGGTGATTGGCTATCATGTGACCCTCTGAGAGGGTCACATGATAGCCGATCACCCCATATAAGGACATAATTATTCATACCATATAAGGGGTGATAGATCACCTTTAACAAATCAATTGTAATGTACATGACAGTTGGTGACCGGTATGGTGGCCCTGTTTATTGTCATCATGTGTTTTTACTGTCTTGTTTTATTGAAATAAAATAAAATCGAAATAAAAAAAATATTATATGTGGAGAATACAGTTATTATAAAAATATCATTATATGTGTAGTATAGATGTGTCATTGAACACGATATTAAACTATGACTTTATTTGGTCATTGATATCGTATACAAACCGTTTAAGATATTATGGTTGATAAATTGCAGACCTTCTAATTGTGCAGTGTCATCATTGACGAGTTATTAATACATCTACACCACCGTAACATTATTATCAGCAGGCTGTTACGCGGTTCAGCTACCATGCAACGTACACAAAACTCGTCTCA
>CAXHKU010000238.1:0-34801 GCA_964017125.1 Flabesymbios commensalis
GCCCCACACCACACAGACTTGGGTCATGAATCCTAGCCATGGACAGCCCAACACCGTAAATGCTTGGGTCGTGGATCATAACCCTGAACAGCCCCTCACCACACAGGCTTGGGTCACGGTTCCTAGCCCTGGACAGCCCCACATTGCGCAAAGGCTTGGGTCATGAATCCTAGCCCTGGAAAGCCCCACATCGGAAAGGCTTGGGTCGTGAATTCTAGCACTGGACAGCCCCACTCCACAAATTCTTGGGTCACAGTTTCCAGCCCTGGACGGTCCCACACCGGAAAGGCTTTGGTCGTGGATCCTAGCCCTGGACAGCCCGACACCGGGAAAGCTTGGGACGTGGATGTTAGCCCTGGACAGCCCCACACCGGAAAGGCGTAGGTCGTGGATCTTAGCCCTAGACAGTACTACACCGCAAATTCTCGGGTCACCGTTCCTAGCCCTGGAAAGCCCCACACCGGAAAGGCTTGGGTCATGAATCCTAGCCCTGGACGCCCAACACCGCAAAGGCTTGGGTCGTGGATCCTAGCTCTAGACAGCCCCACACCGAAAAGGCGTGGGTCATGGATCTTAGCCCTAGGCAGCCCTACACCACAAATTCTTGGGTCGTCGATCCTAGCCTGGACAGCCCCAGTCCACAAATTCTTGGGTCACGGTTCCTTGCCCTGGACAGCTTCACACAGGAAATGCTTGGGTCGTGGATCCCAGCCTTGGACAGCCCCACACCGAAAAGGCTGGGTCGTGGATCTTAGCCCTGGACAGCCCCACACCACACAGACTTGGTTGTTGATCCTAGCCCTGGACGGCCCCACACCGGAAAGGCTTGGTTCGTGGATCCTAGCCCTGGAAAGCCCCACATCGGAAAGGCTTGGGTCGTGAATTCTAGCACTGGACAGCCCCACTCCACAAATTCTTGGGTCACAGTTTCCAGCCCTGGACGGCCCCACCACCGGAAAGGCTTTGGTCGTGGATCCTAGCCCTGGACAGCCCCACACCAGGAAAGCTTGGGACGTGGATGTTAGCCCTGGACAGCCCCACACCGAAAGGCGTAGGTCGTGGATCTTAGCCCTAGACAGTACTACACCGCAAATTCTCGTGTCACCGTTCCTAGCCCTGGAAAGCCCCACACCGGAAAGGCTTGGGTCATGAATCCTAGCCCTGGACAGCCCACACCGCAAAGGCGTGGGTCATGGATCTTAGCCCTAGGCAGCCCTACACTACAAATTCTTGGGTCGTCGATCCTAGCCCTGGACAGCCCCAGTCCACAAGTTCTTGGGTCACGGTTCCTTGCCCTGGACAGCGTCACACAGGAAATGCTTGGGTCGTGGATCCCAGCCTTGGACAGCCCCACACCGAAAAGGCTTGGGTCGTGGATCTTAGCCCTGGACAGCCCCACACCACACAGACTTGGTTGTTGATCCTAGCCCTGGACGGCCCCACACCGGAAAGGCTTGGTTCGTGGATCCTAGCCCTGGGACAGCCACACTCCACAAATTTTTGGGTCACGGTTCTCAGCCCTAGAAAGCCCTCCACCTGAAAAGCTTGGGTCGTGGATCAAAGCCCTGGACAGCCCCACACCAAAAAGGTTTGGGTCGTGGATCCTAGCCCTGGACAGCCCACCACAGCAAAGGCTTGGGTCGTGGATCGTAGCCCTAGACAGCCCCACACTAAAAAAGGTTTGGGTCGTGGATCCTAGCCCTGGACAGCCCCACACCGAAAGGCGTCGGTCATGGATCTTAGCCTTAGACAGCCCTACACACAAATTCTCGGGTCACAGTTCCTAGCCCTGGACAGCCCCACACCGCAAAGGCTTGGGTCGTGGGTCGTAACCCCTGAACAGCCCCACACCACAGAGGCTTGGGTCGTGCATTCTAACCCTGGACAGCCCCACACCGGAAAGGCTGGGTCGTGGATCTAGCCCTGGACAGCCCCACTCCACAAATTCTTGGATCACGGTTCCTAGCCCTGGACAGCCCCACACCAGAAAGGCTTGGGTCGTGGATCCTAGCCCTGGACACCCCCACATCAGGGATTTGGGTCGTGGGTCCTAGCCCTGGACAGCCCAGAAGCGCAAAGGCTTGGGTCGCGGATCCTAGCCCTGGACAGCGCCACCCCGAAAGGCTTGGGTCGTAGATCCTAGCCCTGGACAGCCCCACTCCACAAATTCTTGGGCCACGGTTCCTAGCCCTGACAGCCCACACCAGAAAGGCTTGGGTCGTGGATCCTATCTCTAGACAGCCCCACATCAGAAAGGCTTGTGTCGTGGATCCTAGCCCTGGAACAGCCCAACACCGCAAAGGCTTGGGTCGTAGATAGTACCCTACACAACCCCACACCAGAAAGGCGTGGGTCGTGGATCCTAGCCTTGGACAGCCCCACACCACACAGACTTGGGTCATGAATCCTAGCCATGGACAGCCCAACACCGCAAATGCTTGGGTTGTGGATCATTACCCTGAACACCCCTCACCACACAGGCTTGGGTCACGGTTCCTAGCCCTGGACAGCCCCACATTGCGCAAGGGATTGGGTCATTAATCCCAGCCCTGAAAAGCCTACACCAAAATTTATTGGGTACTGGATCCTAGCCCTGGAAAGCCCCACATCGGAAAGGCTTGGGTCGTGAATCCTAGCACTGGACAGCCCCACTCCACAAATTCTTGAGTCACAGTTTCCAGCCCTGGACGGCCCCACACCGGAAAGACTTTGGTCGTGGGATCCTAGCCCTGGACAGCCCCACACCGGGAAAGCTTGGGACGTGGATGTTAGCCCTGGACAGCCCCACACCGGAAAGGCGTAAGGTCGTGGATCTTAGCCCTAGACAGTACTACACCGCAAATTCTCGGGTCACGGTTCCTAGCCCTGGAAAGCCCCACACCGGAAAGGCTTGGGTCATGAATCCTAGCCCTGGACAGCCCAACATCGCAAAGGCTTGGGTCGTGGATCCTAGCTCTAGACAGCCCCACACCGAAAAGGCGTGGGTCATGTATCTTAGCCCTAGACAGCCCTACACCACAAATTCTTGGGTCGTGGATCGTAGCCCTGGACAGCCCAGTCCGCAAATTCTTGGGTCACGGTTCCTTGCCCTGGACAGCGTCACACAGGAAATGTTTGGGTCGTGGAACCCAGCCTTGGACAGCCCCACACGAAAAGGCTTGGGTCGTGGATCCCTAGCCCTGGACAGCCCCACACCGAAAAGGCTTGGGTCGTGGATCCTAGCCCTGGACAGCCCCAGTCCACAAATTCTTGGGTCACGGTCTTTGCCCCTGGACAGCGTCACACAGGAAATGCTTGGGTCGTGGATCCCAGCCCTGGACAGCCCCACACCACACAGACTTGGGTTGTTGATCCTAGCCCTGGACGGCCCCACACCGGAAAGGCTGGTTCGTGGATCCTAGCCCTGGACAGCCACACTCCACAATTCTTGGGTCACGGTTCCTAGCCCTAGAAAGCCCTCCACCTGAAAAGCTTGGGTCGTGGATCAAAGCCCTGGACAGCCCCACACCAAAAAGGTTTGGGTCGTGGATCCTAGCCCTGGACAGCCCACCACAGCAAAGGCTTGGGTCGCAGGATCGTAGCCCTAGACAGCCCCACACCAAAAAGGTTTGGGTCGTGGATCCTAGCCCTGGACGGCCCCACACCGGAAAGGCTTTGGTCGTGGATCTTAGCCTTAGACAGCCCTTCAGCACAAATTCTCGGGTCACAGTTCCTCGCCCTGGACAGTCCCACACCGCAAAGGCTTGGGTCGTGGGTCGTAACCCTGACAGCCCCACACCACACAGGCTTGGGTCGTGCATTCTAACCCTGGACAGCCCCACACCGGAAAGGCTTGGGTCGTGGATCCTAGCCCTGGACAGCCCCACTCTACAAATTCTTGGGTCACGGTTCCTAGCCCTGGACAGCCCCACACCAGAAAGGCTTGGGTCGTGGATCCTAGCCCTGGACAGCCCCACATCAGGGCCTTGGGTCGTGGATCCTAGCCCTGGACAGCCCAAAGCGCAAGGCTTGGGTCGTGGATCCTAGCCCTGGACAGCGCCACCCCGGAAAGGCTTGGGTCGTGGATCCTAGCCCTGGACAGCCCCACTCCACAAATTCTTGGGCCACGGTTCCTAGCCCTACACAACCCCACACCAAAAAGGCGTGGGTCGTGGATCCTAGCCTTGGACAGCCCCACACCACACAGACTTGGGTCATGAATCCTGCCATGGACAGCCTACACCGTAAATGCTTGGGTCGTGGATCATACCCTGAACAGCCCCTCACCACACAGGCTTGGGTCACGGTTCCTAGCCCTGGACAGCCCCACATATCGCAAAGGCTTGGGTCATGAATCCTAGCCCTGGAAAGCCCCACATCGGAAAGGCTTGGGTCGTGAATTCTAGCACTGGACAGCCCCACTCCACAAATTCTTGGGTCACAGTTTCCAGCCCTGGACGGTCCCACACCGGAAAGGCTTTGGTCGTGGATCCTAGCCCTGACAGCCCCACACCGGGAAAGCTTGGGACGTGGATGTTAGCCCTGGACAGCCCCACACCGGAAAGGCGTAGGTCGTGGATCTTAGCCCTAGACAGTACTACACCGCAAATTCTCGGGTCACCGTTCCTAGCCCTGGAAAGCCCCACACCGGAAAGGCTTGGGTCATGAATCCTAGCCCCTGGGACAGCCCAACACCGCAAAGGCTTGGGTCGTGGATCCTAGCTCTAGACAGCCCCACACCGAAAAGGCGTGGGTCATGGATCTTAGCCCTAGGCAGCCCTACACCACAAATTCTTGGGTCGTCGATCCTAGCCCTGGACAGCCCCAGTCCACAAATTCTTGGGTCACGGTTCCTTGCCCTGGACAGCGTCACACAGGAAATGCTTGGGTCGTGGATCCCAG
Organism: Flabesymbios commensalis; assembly: GCA_964017125.1. NCBI lineage: Eukaryota > Metazoa > Annelida > Polychaeta > Terebellida > Flabelligeridae > Flabesymbios > Flabesymbios commensalis. The sequence continues at coordinate 4,882 of CAXHKU010000238.1, forward strand.
CCTTGGACAGCCCACACCGAAAAGGCTTGGGGTCGTGGATCTTAGCCCTGGACAGCCCCACACCACACAGACTTGGGTTGTTGATCCTAGCCCTGGATGGCCCCACACCGGAAAGGCTTGGTTCGTGGATCCTAGCCCTGGAAAGCCCACATCGGAAAGGCTTGGGTCGTGAATTCTAGCACTGGACAGCCCCACTCCACAAATCTTGGGTCACAGTTTCCAGCCCTGGACGGCCCCACACCGGAAAGGCTTTGGTCGTGGATCCTAGCCCTGGACAGCCCCACACCAGGAAAGCTTGGGACGTGGATGTTAGCCTGGACAGCCCCACACCGGAAAGGCGTAGGTCGTGGATCTTAGCCCTAGACAGTACTACACCGCAAATTCTCGGGTCACCGTTCCTAGCCCTGGAAAGCCCACACCGGAAAGGCTTGGGTCATGAATCCTAGCCCTGGACAGCCCAACACCGCAAAGGCGTGGGTCATGGATCTTAGCCCTAGGCAGCCCTACACTACAAATTCTTGGGTCGTCGATCCTAGCCCTGGACAGCCCCAGTCCACAAGTTCTTGGGTCACGGTTCCTTGCCCTGGACAGCGTCACACAGGAAATGCTTGGGTCGTGGATCCCAGCCTTGACAGCCCCACACCGAAAAGGCTTGGGTCGTGGATCTTAGCCCTGGACAGCCCCACACCACACAGACTTGGGTTGTTGATCCTAGCCCTGGACGGCCCCACACCGGAAAGGCTTGGTTCGTGGATCCTAGCCCTGGACAGCCACACTCCACAAATTTTTGGGTCACGGTTCTCAGCCCTAGAAAGCCCTCCACCTGAAAAGCTTGGGTCGTGGATCAAAGCCCTGGACAGCCCCACACCAAAAAGGTTTGGGTCGTGGATCCTAGCCCTGGACAGCCCACCACAGCAAAGGCTTGGGTCGTGGATCGTAGCCCTAGACAGCCCACACTAAAAAGGTTTGGGTCGTGGATCCTAGCCCTGGACAGCCCCACACCGAAAGGCGTCGGTCATGGATCTTAGCCTTAGACAGCCCTACACCACAAATTCTCGGGTCACAGTTCCTAGCCCTGGACAGCCCCACACCGCAAAGGCTTGGGTCGTGGGTCGTAACCCTGAACAGCCCCACACCACAGAGGCTTGGGTCGTGCATTGTAACCCTGGACAGCCCCCACACCGGAAAGGCTTGGGTCGTGGATCCTAGCCCTGGACAGCCCCACTCCACAAATTCTTTGGTCACGGTTCCTAGCCCTGGACAGGCCCACACCAGAAAGGCTTGGGTCGTGGATCCTAGCCCTGGACAGCCCCACATCAGGGATTTGGGTCGTGGGTCCTAGCCCTGGACAGCCCAGAAGCCGCAAAGGCTTGGGTCGCGGATCCCTAGCCCTGGACAGCGCCACCCCGAAAGGCTTGGGTCGTAGATCTAGCCCTGGACAGCCCCACTCACACAAATTCTTGGGCCACGGTTCCTAGCCCTTGACAGCCCACACCAGAAAGGCTTGGGTCGTGGATCCTATCTCTAGACAGCCCCACATCAGAAAGGCTTGTGTCGTGGATCCTAGCCCTGGACAGCCCAACACCGCAAAGGCTTGGGTCGTAGATAGTAGCCCTACACAACCCACACCAGAAAGGCGTGGGTCGTGGCTCCTAGCCTTGGACAGCCCCACACCACACAGACTTGGGTCATGAATCCTAGCCATGGACAGCCCAACACCGCAAATGCTTGGGTTGTGGATCATTACCCTGAACACCCCCTCACCACACAGGCTTGGGTCACGGTTCCTAGCCCTGGACAGCCCACATTGCGCAAGGGATTGGGTCATGAATCCCAGCCCTGAAAAGCCCTACACCAAAATTTATTGGGTACTGGATCCTAGCCCTGGAAAGCCCCACATCGGAAAGGCTTGGGTCGTGAATCCTAGCACTGGACAGCCCCACTCCACAAATTCTTGAGTCACACAGTTTCCAGCCCTGGACGGCCCCACACCGGAAAGACTTTGGTCGTGGATCCTAGCCCTGGACAGCCCCACACCGGAAAGCTTGGGACGTGGATGTTAGCCCTGGACAGCCCCACACCGGAAAGGCGTAGGTCGTGGATCTTAGCCCTAGACAGTACTACACCGCAAATTCTCGGGTCACGGTTCCTAGCCCTGGAAAGCCCCACACCGGAAAGGCTTGGGTCATGAATCCTAGCCCTGACAGCCCAACATCGCAAAGGCTTGGGTCGTGGATCCTAGCTCTAGACAGCCCCCACACGAAAAGGCGTGGGTCATGGATCTTAGCCCTAGACAGCCCTACACCACAAATTCTTGGGTCGTGGATCGTAGCCCTGGACAGCCCCAGTCCGCAAATTCTTGGGTCACGGTCCTTGCCCTGGACAGCGTCACACAGGGAAATGCTTGGGTCGTGGAACCAGCCTTGGACAGCCCCACACCGAAAAGGCTGGGTCGTGGATCCTAGCCCGGACAGCCCCACACCGAAAAGGCTTGGGTCGTGGATCTTAGCCCTGGACAGCCCCACACCACACAGACTTGGGTTGTTGATCCTAGCCCTGGACGGCCCCACACCAGAAAGGCTTGGTTCGTGGATCCTAGCCCTGGACAGCCACACTCCGCAAATTCTTGGGTCACGGTTCCTAGCCCTAGAAAGCCTCCACCTGAAAAGCTTGGGTCGTGGATCTAAGCCCTGGACAGCCCCACACCGAAAAGGTTTGGGTCGTGGATCCTAGCCCTGGACAGCCCACCACAGCAAAGGCTTGAGTCGTGGATCGTAGCCCTAGACAGCCCCACACCAAAAAGTTTGGGTCGTTGATCCTAGCCCTGGACAGCCCCACACCGAAAGGCGTGGGTCGTGGATCTTAGCCTTAGACAGCCCTACACCACAAATTCTCGGGTCACAGTTCCTAGCCCTGGACAGCCCCACACAGCAAAGGCTTGGGTCGTGGGTCGTAACCCTGAACAGCCCCACAGCACACAGGCTTGGGTCGTGCATCCTAACCCTGGACAGCCCCACACCGGAAAGGCTTGGGTCGTGGATCCTAGCCCTGGACAGCCCCACTCCACAAATTCTTGGGTCACGGTTCCTAGCCCTGGACAGCCCCACACCAGAAAGGCTTGGGTCGTGGATCCTAGCCCTGGACAGCCCCACACCAGGGGCTTGGGTCGTGGATCGTAGACCTGGACAGCCCAGAAGCGCAAAGGCTTGGGTCGTGGATCCTAGCCCTGGACAGCGCCACTCCACAAATTCTTGGGCCACGGTTCCTAGCCCTGGACAGCCCCACACAAAAAAGGCTTGGGTCGTGGATCCTATCTCTAGACAGCCCCACATCAGAAAGGCTTGTGTCGTGGATCCTAGCCCTGGACAGCCCAACACCGCAAAGGCTTGGGTCGTAGATAGTAGCCCTACACAACCCCACCCCAGAAAGGCTTGGGTCGTGGATCCTAGCCCTGGACAGCCCCACTCCACAAATTATTGGGCCACGGTTCCTAGCCCTGGACAGCCCCACACCAGAAATGCTTGGGTCGTGGATCCTATCTCTAGACAGCCCCACATCAGAAAGGCTTGTGTCGTGGATGTTAGCCCTGGACAGCCCAACACCGCAAAGGCTTGGGTCGTAGATAGTAGCCCTACACAACCCCGAACCAGAAAGGCGTGGGTCGTGGATCCTAGCCTTGGACAGCCCCACACCACACAGACTTGGGTCATGAATCCTAGCCATGGACAGCCCAGCACCGCAAATGCTTGGGTCGTGGATCATAACCCTGAACAGCCCCTCACCACACAGGCTTGGGTCACGGTTCCTAGCCCTGGACAGCCCCACGTTGCGCAAAGGCTTGGGTCATGAATCCTAGCCCTGGAAAGCCCTACACCACAAATTATTGGGTAGTGGATCCTAGCCCTGGAAGGCCCCACATCGGAAATGCTTGGGTCGTGAATCCTAGCACTGGACAGCCCCACTCCAAAAATTCTTGGGTCACAGTTTCCAGCCCTGGACGGCCCCACACCGGAGAGGCTTTGGTCGTGGATCCTAGCCCTGGACAGCCCCACACCGGGAAAGCTTGGGACGTGGATGTTAGCCCTGGACAGCCCCACACCGGAAAGGCGTAGGTCGTGGATCTTAGCCCTAGACAGTACTACACCGCAAATTCTCGGGTCACGGTTCCTAGCCCTGGAAAGCCCCACACCGGAAAGGCTTGGGTCATGAATCCTAGCCCTGGACAGCCCAACACCGCAAAGGCTTGGGTCGTGGATCCTAGCTCTAGACAGCCCCACACCGAAAAGGTGTGGGTCATGGATCTTAGCCCTAGACAGCCCTACACCACAAATTCTTGGGTCGTGGATCCTAGCCCTGGACAGCCCCAGTCCACAAATTCTTGGGTCACGGTCCCTTGCCCTGGACAGCGTCACACAGGAAATGCTTGGGTCGTGGATCCCAGCCTTGGACAGCCCCACACCGAAAAGGCTTAGGTCGTGGATCCTAGCCCTGGACAGCCCCACACCGAAAAGGCTTGGGTCGTGGATCTTAGCCCTGGACAGCCCCACACCACACAGACTTGGGTTGTTGATCCTAGCCCTGGACGGCCCCACACCAGAAAGGCTTGGTTCGTGGATCCTAGCCCTGGACAGCCACACTCCACAAATTCTTGGGTCACGGTTCCTAGCCCTAGAAAGCCCTCCACCTGAAAAGCTTGGGTCGTGGATCTAAACCCTGGACAGCCCCACACCAAAAAGGTTTGGGTCGTGGATCCTAGCCCTGGACAGCCCCACACCGAAAGGCGTGGGTCGTGGATCTTAGCCTTATACAGCCCTACGCCACAAATTCTCGGGTCACAGTTCCTAGCCCTGGACAGCCCCACACAGCAAAGGCTTGGGTCGTGGGTCGTAACCCTGAACAGCCCCACACTACACAGGCTTGGGTCGTGCATCCTAACCCTCGTGGATCCTAGCCCTAACCCTCGTGGATCCTAGACCTGGACAGCGCCACCCCGAAAAGGCTTGGGTCGTGGATCCTAGCCCTGGACAGCCCCACTCCACAAATTCTTGGGCCACGGTTCCTAGCCCTGGAAAGCCCCACACCAGAAAGGCTTGGGTCGTGGATCCTATCTCTAGACAGCCCCACATCAGAAAGGCTTGTGTCGTGGATCCTAGCCCTGGACGGCCCAACACCGCAAAGGCTTGGGTCGTGGATCATAACCCTGAACAGCCCCTCACCACACAGGCTTGGGTCACGGTTCCTAGCCCTGGACAGCCCCACATTGCGCAAAGGCTTGGGTCATGAATCCTAGCCCTGGAAAGCCCTACACCACAAATTATTGGGTCGTGGATCCTAGCCCTGGAAAGCCCCACATCGGAAAGGCTTGGGTCGTGAATCCTAGCACTGGACAGGCCCAGGCCTCACAGTTTCAAGCCCTGGACGGCCCCACACCGGAAAGGCTTTGGTCGTGGATGCTAGCCCTGGACAGCCCCACACCGGGAAGGCTTGGGACGTGGATGTTAGCCCTGGACAGCCCAGCAGCGCAAAGGCTTGGGTCGTGGATCGTAACCCTGAAAAGCCCCACACCACACAGGCTTGGGTCACGGTTCCTAGCCCTAGACAGCCCCACACCGCAAAGGCTTGGGTCATGAATCCTAGCCCTGGACAGCCCCACACCACACAGACTTGGGTTGTGGATCCTAGCCCTGGACAGCCCAACACCGGAAAGGCTTGGGTCATGGATCCTAGCCCTGGACAGCCCCACTCCACAAATTCTTGGGTCGCGGTTCCAAGCCCTGGACAGCCCCACACCGGAAAGGCTTGGGTCGTGGATCCTAGCCCTGGACAGCCCCACACCAAAAAGGCTTGAGTCGTGGATCCTAGCCCGAGACAGCCCAACTCCGCAAATGCTTGGGCCGTGGATCGTAGACCTAAACAGCCCCACACCATAAAAGTTTGGGTCGTGGATGTTAGCCCCACACCAAAAAGGCTTGAGTCGTGGATCCTAGCCCTAGACAGCCCCACATCGCAAAGGCTTGGGTCGTGGATCCTAGCCCTAGACAGCCTAACACCGCAAAGGCTTGGGTTGTGTATCGTAGCCCTACACAGCCCCACACCGGAAAGGCTTGGGTCATGAATCCTAGCCCTGGACAGCCCAACACCGCAAAGGCTTGGGTCGTGGAACCTAGCTCTAGACAGCCCCACACCGAAAAGGCGTGGGTCATGGATCTTAGCCCTAGACAGCCCTACACCACAAATACTTGGGTCGTGGATCCTAGCCCTGGACAGCACCAGTCCACAAATTCTTGGGTCACGGTTCCTTGCCCTGGACAGCGTCACACCGGAAATGCTTGGGTCGTGGATCCCAGCCTTGGACAGCCCCACAGCGAAAAGGCTTGGGTCGTGGATCGTAGCCCTGGACAGCCCCACTCCACAAATTCTTGGGTTACGGTTCCTAGCCCTAGAAATCCCTCCACTGGAAAAGCTTGGGTCGTGGATCATAGCCCTGGACAGCCCCACACCAAAAAAGGTTTCGGTCGTGGATCGTAGCCCTGGACAGCCCCACACCAAAAGGCGTGGGTTGTGGATAATAGCCTTAGTCAGCCCTACACCACAAATTCTCAGGTCACAGTTCCTAGCCCTGGACAGCCCAGCAGCGCAAAGGATTGGGTCGTGGATCGTAACCCTGAACAGCTCCACACCACACAGGCTTGGGTCACAGTTCCTATCCCTAGACAGCCCCACACCGCAGAGGCTTGAGATATGAATCCTAGCCCTGGACCGCCCAGCACTGCAAAGGCTTGGGTCGTGGATCGTTACCCTGAAAAGCCCCACACCACACAGGCTTGGGTCACGGTTCCTAGCCTTGGACAGCCCCACACCGCAAAAGCTTGGGTCATGAATCCTGGGTCGTGGATCCTAGCCCTGGACAGCCCCACCTCACAAATTCTTGGGTCACGGTTCCTAGCCCTGAACAGCCCCACGCCAGAAAGACTTTGGTGTGGATCCTAGCCCTGGACCGCCCCAAACCAAAAAGGCTTGGGTCGTGGATCCTAGCCCTAGACAGCCCAACACCGCAAAGGCTTGGGCCGTGGATCGTAGTCCTAGACAGCCCCACACCAAAAAGGTTTGGGTCGTGGATCCTAGCCCTGGACAGCCCCACATCGAAAAGCCTTGGGTCGTGGATCTTAGACTTAGACAGCCCTACACCACAAATTATGGGCTCACAGTTCCTAGCCCTGGACAGCCCCACACCGCAAAGGCTTGGGTCGTGGGTCGTAACCCTGAAAAGCCCCACACCACACAGGCTTGGGTCATAGATCCTAACCCTGGACAGCCCACCACCGCAAAGGCTTGGGTCGTGGATCGTAGCCCTAGACAGCCCCACACCAAAAAGGTTTGGGTCGCGGATCCTAGCCCTGGACCGCCCCACACCGAAAGGCATGAGTCGTGGATCTTAGACTTAGACAGCCCTACACCACAAATTCTCTGGTCACAGTTCCTAGCCCTGGACAGCCCCACACCGCAAAGGCTTGGGTCGTGGGTCGTAACCCTGAACAGCCCCACACCACACAGGCTTGGGTCGTGGATCCTAACACTGGACAGCCCCACCCCGAAAAGGCTTGGGTCGTGGATCCTAGCCCTGGACAGCCCCACTCCACAAATTCTTGGGTCACGGTTCCAAGCCCTGAAGAGCCCCACACCGGAAAGGCTTGTGTCGTGGATCTTAGCCCTGGACAGCCCTGCACCAGGGGCTTGGGTCGTGGATCCTAGCCCTGGACAGCCCAGCAGCGCAAAGGCTTGGGTCGTGGATCCTAGCCCTGGACAGCCCCACACCGGAAAGGCTTGGGTCGTGGGTCCTAGCCCTGGACAGCCCCACTCCACAAATTCTTGGGTCACGGTTCCTAGCCCTGGACAGCCCCACACCACAAATTATTGGGTAGTGGATCCTAGCCCTGGACAGCCCCACATCAGAAAGGCTTGGGTCGTGGATCCTAGCACTGGACAGCCCCACTCCACAAATTCTTGGGTCACAGTTCCTAGCCCTGGACAGCCCCCCCCCCCCACCGGAAAGGCTTGGGTCGTGGATCCTAGCCCTGGAAAGCTCAACACCGCAAAGGCTTGGTTGTGGATCGTAGCCCTAGACAGCCCCACACCAAAAAGGTTTGCATCGTGGATCCTAGCCCTGGACAGCCCCACACCAGAAAAGCGTGGGTCGTGGATCTTAGCCTTAGACAGCTCTACACCACAAGTTATTGGGTCACGGTTGCTAGCCCTGGACAGCTCCGCACTGGGAAGGCGTGGGTCGTGGATCTTAGCCCTAGACAGCCCTACACCACAAATTTTCGGATCACGATTCCTAGTCCTGGGTCACCGTTCCTAGCCCTGGAAAGCCCCACACCGCAAAAGCTTGGGTCACGAATCCTAGCCCAGGACAGCCCAACACCGCAAAAGCTTGGGTAGTGGGTCATAACCCTGAACAGCCCCACACCACACAGGCTTGGGTCATAGATCCTATCCATAGACAGCCCCACACCGAAAAGGCTTGGGTCGTGGATTCTAGCCCTGGACAGCCCCACACCAGGAAGGCGTGGGTCGTGAATCTTGACCCTAGACAGCCCTACACCACAAATTCTAGGGTCACGGTTCATAGCCCTGGACAGCCCCACGCGGCAAAAGCTTGGGTCATGGATCCCCACATTGCAAAGGCTTGGGTCGTGGATCGTAGCCCTGGACAGCCTCACACCAACAAGGTTTGGGTCGTGAATCCTAGCCCTGGACAGCCCCACACAGGAGAGGCGTGAATCGTAACCCTGAACAGCCCCACACCACACAGGCTTGGGTCGTGGATCCTAGCCCTGGACAGCCCCACAGCGAAAAGGCTTGGGTCATGGATCCTAGCCCTGGACAGCACACACCGAAAAGGCTTGGGTCGTGGATCCTAACCCTGGACAGCCCCACACTGGAAAGTCGTGGGTCGTGGATCTTAGTCCTAGACAGCCCTACACCACAAATTCTTGGGTCATGGATCCTAGCCCTGGACAGCCCCATTCCACAAATTCTTAGGTCGTGGATCCTAGCCCTGGACAGCCCCACATCGGAAAGGCTTGGGTCGTGGATCCTAGCCCTGGACAGCCCCACTCCACAAATTCTTGGGTCACGGTTCCTAGCCCTGGACAGCCCCACACCGGAAAGGCTTGGGTCGTGGGTCCTAGCCCTGGACAGCCCCACTCCACAAATTCTTGGGTCACGGTTCCTAGCGTTGGACAGCCCCATTCCACAAATTCTTAGGTCGTGGATCCTAGCCCTGGACAGCCCCACATCGGAAAGGCATGGGTCGTGGATTCTAGCACTGGACAGAACAGCAGCGCAAAGGCTTGGGTCGTGGATCCTAGCCCTGGACAGCCCCACACCGGAAAGGCTTGGGTCGTGGTTCCTAGCCCTGGACAGCCCCACTCCACAAATTCTTGGGTCACGGTTCCTAGCCCTGGACAGCCCCACACCACAAATTATTGGGTAGTGGATCCTAGCCCTGGACAGCCCCACATCAGAAAGGCTTGGGTCGTGGATCCTAGCACTGGACAGCCCAGCAGCGCAAAGGCTTGGGTCGTGGATCCTAGCCCTGGACAGCCCCACACCGGAAAGGCTTGGGTCGCGGGTCCTAGCCCTGGACAGCCCCACTCCACAAATTCTTGGGTCACGGTTCCTAGCCCTGGACAGCCCCAGACCACAAATTATTGGGTAGTGGATCCTAGCCCTGGACAGCCCCACATCGGAAAGGCTTGGGTCGTGGATCCTAGCACTGGACAGCCCAGCAGCGCAAAGGCTTGGGTCGTGGATCCTAGCCCTGGACAGCCCCACACCGGAAAGGCTTGGGTCGTGGGTCCTAGCCCTGGACAGCCTCACTCCACAAATTCTTGGGTCACGGTTCCTAGCCCTGGAAAGCCCCACACCACAAATTATTGGGTAGTGGATCCTAGCCCTGGACAGCCCCACATCAGAAAGGCTTGGGTCGTGGATCCTAGCACTGGACAGCCCTACACCACAAATTCTTGGGTCACAGCTCCTAGCTCTGGACAGCCCCACACCGGAAAGGCTTTGGTCGTGGATCCTAGTCCTGGACAGCCCAGCAGCGCAAAGGCTTGGGTCGTGGATCGTAACCATGTAGAGCTCCACACCACACAGGCTTGGGTCACGGTTCCTATCCCTAGACAGCCCAACACCGCAAAGGCTTGGGTCATGAATACTAGCCCTGGAAAGCCCAACACCGCAAAGGCTTGGGTAGTGGGTCATAACCCTGAACATCCCCACACAACACATGCTTGGGTCATAGATCCTAGCCCTAGACAGCCCCACACCGAAAAGGCTTGGGTCGTGGATTCTAGCCCTGGACAGCCCCACACCAGGAAGGCGTGGGTCGTGAATCTTGACCCTAGACAGCCCTACACCACAAATTCTTGGGTCACAGTTCATAGCCCTGGACAGCCCCACCCGGCAAAAGCTTGGGTCATGGATCCCCACATCGCAAAGGCTTGGGTCGTGGATCGTAGCCCTGGACAGCCTCACATCAACAAGGTTTGGGTCGTGAATCCTAGCCCTGGACAGCCCCAGACAGGAAAGGCGTGGATCGTAACCCTTAACAGCCCTACACCACACAGGCTTGGGTCGTGGATCCTAGCCCTGGACAGCCCCACAGCGAAAGGCTTGGGTCATGGATCCTAGCCCTGGACAGCCCCACACCGGAAAGGCTTGGGTCGTGGATCCTAGCCCCGGACAGCCCCACACTAGAGAGTCGTGGGTCGTGGATCTTAGACCTAGACAGCCCTACACCAGAAATTCTTGTGTCATGGATCCTAGCCCTAGACAGACCAAATTCCACAAATTCTTAGGTCGTTGATCCTAGCCCTGGACAGCCTCACACCACACTGGCTTGGGTCGTGGATCTTAGTCCTGGACAGCCCCACACCGAAAAGGCTTGGGTCGTGGATCCTAGCCCTGGACAGCCCCATTCCACAAATTCTTGGGTCGTGGATCCTAGCCCTGGACAGCCCCACTCCACAAATTCTTGGGTCGCGGTTCCTAGCCCTGTACAGCCCCACACCGGAAAGGCTTGAGTCATGGATACTAGCCCCGGACAGCCCCAGACCGGAAATACGTGGGTCATGGATCCTAGCCCTGGACAGCCTCACACCACACAGGCTTGGGTCGTGGATCCTTGTCCTGGACAGCCCCACACCCGAAAGGCTAGGGTCGAGGATTCTAGCCCTGGACAGCCCCACTCCAAAAATTCTTGGGTCACGGTTCCTAGCCCTGGACAGCCCCACACCGGAAAGGCTTGTGTCGTGGATATTAGCCCTTGACAGCCCTGCACCAGGGGCTTGGGTCGTGGATCCTAGCCCTGGACAGCACAGCAGCGCAAAGGCTTGGGTCGTGGATCGTAGTCCTAGAAAGCCCCACAACAAAAAGGTCTGGGTCGTGGATCCTAGCCCTGGACAGCCCAACACCGGAAACTCTTGGGTCGTGTATTGTAACCCTGAACAGCCCCACACCACACAGGCTTGGGTCATGAATCCTAGCCCTAGACAGCCCCACACCGGAAAGGCTTGGGTCGTAGATCCTAGCCCTGGAGAACCCCACTCCAGAAATTTTTGGGTCACGGTTCCTAGCCCTGGACAGCCCCACACCACAAATTATTGGGTAGTGGATCCTAGCCCTGGACAGCCCCACATCGGAAAGGCTTGGGTCGTGGATCCTAGCACTGGACAGCCCAGCAGCGCAAAGGCTTGGGTCGTGGATCCTAGCCCTGGACAGCCCCACACCGGAAAGGCTTGGGTCGCGGGTCCTAGCCCTGGACAGCCCCACTCCACAAATTCTTGGGTCACGGTTCCTAGCCCTGGACAGCCCCACACCACAAATTATTGGGTAGTGGATCCTAGCCCTGGACAGCCCCACATCGGAAAGGCTTGGGTCGTGGATCCTAGCACTGGACAGCCCAGCAGCGCAAAGGCTTGGGTCGTGGATCCTAGCCCTGGACAGCCCCACACCACAAATTATTGGGTAGTGGATCCTAGCCCTGGACAGCCCCACTCCACAAATTCTTGGGTCACGGTTCCTAGCCACGGACAGCCCCACACCGGAAAGGCTTGGGTCGTGGGTCCTAGTCCTGGACAGCCCCACTCCACAAATTCTTGGGTCACGGTTCCTAGCCCTGGACAGCCCCACACCACAAATTATTGGGTAGTGGATCCTAGCCCTGGACAGCCCCACATCGGAAAGGCAAGGGTCGTGGATCCTAGCACTGGACAGCCCAGCAGCGCAAAGGCTTGGGTCGTGGATTCTAGCCCTGGACAGCCCAGCAGCGCAAAGGCTTGGGTCGTGGATCCTAGCCCTGGACAGCCCAGCAGCGCAAAGGCTTGGGTCGTGGATCCTAGCCCTGGACAGCCCCACACCGGAAAGGCTTGTGTCGTGGATCTTAGCCCTGGACAGCCCTGCACCAGGGGCTTGGGTCGTGGATCCTAGCCCTGGACAGCCCAGCAGCGCAAAGGCTTGGGTCGTGGATCCTAGCCCTGGACAGCCCCACACCGGAAAGGCTTTCGTCGTGGATCCTAGTCCTGGACAGCCCCACACCGGGATGGCTTGAGTCGTGGATCCTAGCCCTGGACAGCCCAGCAGCGCAAAGGCTTGGGTCGTGGATCGTAACCATGTACAGCTCCACACCACACAGGCTTGGGTCACGGTTCCTATCCCTAGACAGCCCAACACCGCAAAGGCTTGGGTCATGAATCCTAGCCCTGGACAGCCCAACACCGCAAAGGCTTGCGTAGTTGGTCATAACTCTGAACAGCCCCACACAACACAGGCTTGGGTCGTAGATCCTAGCCCTAGACAGCCCCACACCGAAAAGGCTAGGGTCGTGGATTCTAGCCCTGGACAGCCCCACACCAGGAAGGCGTGGGTCGTGAATCTTGACCTTAGACAGCCCTACACCACAAATTCTTGGGTCACAGTTCATAGCCCTGGACAGCCCCACGCGGCAAAAGCTTGGGTCATGGATCCCCACATCGCAAAGGCTTGGGTCGTGGATCGTAGCCCTGGACAGCCTCACATCAACAAGGTTTGGGTCGTGAATCCTAGCCCTGGACAGCCCCAGACAGGAAAGGCGTGGATCGTAACCCTTAACAGCCCTACACCACACAGGCTTGGGTCGTGGATCCTAGCCCTGGACAGCCCCACAGCGAAAGGCTTGTGTCATGGATCCTAGCCCTGGACAGCCCCACACCGGAAAGGCTTGGGTCGTGGATCCTAGCCCTGGACAGCCCCACACTAGAGAGTTGTGGGTCGTGGATCTTAGACCTAGACAGCCCTACACCAGAAATTCTTGTGTCATGGATCCTAGCCCTAGACAGACCCATTCCGCAAATTCTTAGGTCGTTGATCCTAGCCCTGGACAGCCGCACTCCAAAAATTATTGGGTCACGGTTCCTAGCCCTGTACCGCCCCACACCGGAAAGGCTTGTGTCATGGATACTAGCCCCGGACAGCCCCAGACCGGAAATACGTGGGTCATGGATCCTAGCCCTGGACAGCCTCACGCCACACTGGCTTGGGTCGTGGATCTTAGTCCTGGACAGCCCCACACCGAAAAGGCTTGGGTCGTGGATCCTAGCCCTGGACAGCCCCATTCCACAAATTCTTGGGTCGTGGATCCTAGCCCTGGACAGCCCCACTCCACAAATTCTTGGGTCGCGGTTCCTAGCCCTGTACAGCCCCACACCGGAAAGGCTTGGGTCATGGATACTAGCCCCGGACAGCCCCAGACCGGAAATACGTGGGTCATGGATCCTAGCCCTGGACAGCCTCACACCACACAGGCTTGGGTCGTGGATCCTTGTCCTGGACAGCCCCACACCCGAAAGGCTAGGGTCGAGGATTCTAGCCCTGGACAGCCCCACTCCAAAAATTCTTGGGTCACGGTTCCTAGCCCTGGACAGCCCCACACCGGAAAGGCTTGTGTCGTAGATCTTAGCCCTTGACAGCCCTGCACCAGGGGCTTGGGTCATGGATCCTAGCCCTGGACAGCCCAGCAGCGCAAAGGCTTGGGTCGTGGATCGTAGTCCTAGAAAGCCACACAACAAAAAGGTCTGGGTCGTGGATCCTAGCCCTGGACAGCCCAACACCGGAAACTCTTGGGTCGTGTATTGTAACCCTGAACAGCCCCATACCACACAGGCTTGGGTCATGAATCCTAGCCCTAGACAGCCCCACACCGGAAATTTTTGGGTCACGGTTCCTAGCCCTGGAGAGCCCCACACCACAAATTATTGGGTAGTGGATCCTAGCCCTGGACAGCCCCACATCGGAAAGGCTTGGGTCGTGGATCCTAGCACTGAACAGCCCAGCAGCGCAAAGGCTTGGGTCGTGGACCCTAGCCCTGGACAGCCCCACACCGGGAATGGCTTGGGTCGCGGTGTCCTAGCCCTGGACAGCCCCACTCCACAAATTCTTGGGTCACGGTTCCTAGCCCTGGACAGCCCCACACCACAAATTATTGGGTAGTGGATCCTAGCCCTGGACAGCCCCACATCGGAAAGGCTTGGGTCGTGGATCCTAGCACTGAACAGCCCAGCAGCGCAAAGGCTTGGGTCGTGGATCCTAGCCCTAACCCTCGTGGATCCTAGACCTGGACAGCCCCACACCGGAAAGGCTTGGGTCGTGGGTCCTAGCCCTGGACAGCCCCACTCCACAAATTCTTGGGTCACGGTTCCTAGCCCTGGACAGCCCCACACCACAAATTATTGGGTAGTGGATCCTAGCCCTGGACAGCCCCACATCGGAAAGGCTTGGGTCGTGGATCCTAGCACTGGACAGCCCCACTCCACGAATTCTTGGGTCACAGCTCCTAGCTCTGGACAGCCCCACACCGGAAAGGCTTTGGTCGTGGATCCTAGTCCTGGACAGCCCCACACCGGGAAGGCTTGAGTCGTGGATCCTAGCCCTGGACAGCCCAGCAGCGCAAAGGCTTGGGTCACGGTTCCTAGCCCTGGACAGCCCCACACCACAAATTATTGGGTAGTGGATCCTAGCCCTGGACAGCCCCACATCGGAAAGGCTTGGGTCGTGGATCCTAGCACTGGACACCCCACTCCAAAAATTCTTGGGTCACGGTTCCTAGCCCTGGACAGCCCCACACCGGAAAGGCTTGTGTCGTGGATCTTAGCCCTTGACAGCCCTGCACCAGGGGCTTGGGTCGTGGATCCTAGGCCTGGACAGCCCAGCAGCGCAAAGGCTTGGGTCGTGGATCCCAGCCCTGGACAGCCCAGCAGCGCAAAGGCTTGGGTCGTGGATCCTAGCCCTGGACAGCCCCACACCGGAAAGGCTTGGGTCGTGGGTCCTAGCCCTGGACAGCCCCACTCCACAAATTCTTGGGTCACGGTTCCTAGCCACGGACAGCCCCACACCACAAATTATTGGGTAGTGGATCCTAGCCCTGGACAGCCCCACATCGGAAGGGCTTGGGTCGTGGATCCTAGCACTGGACAGCCCAGCAGCGCAAAGGCTTGGGTCGTGGATCCTAGCCCTGGACAGCCCCACACCGGAAAGGCTTGGGTCGTGGGTCCTAGCCCTGGACAGCCCCACTCCAAAAATTCTTGGGTCACGGTTCCTAGCCCTGGACAGCCCCACACCGGAAAGGCTTGTGTCGTGGATCTTAGCCCTTGACAGCCCTGCACCAGGGGCTTGGGTCGTGGATCCTAGCCCTGGACAGCCCCACTCCAAAAATTATTGGGTAGTGGATCCTAGCCCTGGACAGCCCCACATCGGAAAGGCTTGGGTCGTGGATCCTAGCACTGGACAGCCCCACTCCAAAAATTCTTGGGTCACGGTTCCTAGCCCTGGACAGCCCCACACCGGAAAGGTTAGAAGTACTTGCTCAAACTATACAAACTTCTCAGGGCAGTCGCCGCTATAGTTGCAGGTAGTGCCTGCAAAATAACATGAAAATCGGTTGAGAATTGACTGAGATATCAGCGAAAAACGGGTAAAAGTGATGACAAAAATGCCCAGAGATCAGTGAAAACGCATTGTAGACAGTGGGTTTGTGGCCATTGTGACTGTCTTGGCATTTCTCTCATTTTTCGTTTGACGACTTTTAACGTTAGAATCAGACGTCAAAAGTCATCAAACAGTGCAAATAGGGTGTTTTACATCTCCTTCAATAAGGGGTGTTTCGGAAAAGACATCTTTTCTCGTTTATTTTCAGCTAGGTATCATATCTTGAAAAAAAAAAAAAAAAAAAAAACGATATTGGGCCTATGTCGCTGTAGTGTTGATAATTACTCACTCAATCCTGGCGACCTGCCTTGTCAGTTCTAACTGCTCAGTCACACATGTACGATGGGGGGAGGGCACTTCCTCAGTGCTGTTTCAATGACGGCCCGCATTTTCAGCGCTCTGGCGACGTGGAAACAGTGTTGTTTCAGTGCATCACATTAATAACTTTTGGAATACTCGATCAAACCTCACCAAATTTTTAGGGCAGTCGCCGCAATGGCTGCGAATGGTGTGTGCAAAATTACGTGTAAAACGGTTGGGAATTGACTGAGATATCAACGAAAAACGGTCTGCCGACGTTGTCACAACGTTGGCTCAGTGCTTTGCATTAATAACGCTTGAAGGACTCAATCAAACTCCGCCAAATTTACTGGGCAATTGCCGTAGTTCCAGCCGATTGTGCCTGCAAAATTACATGAAAAACGGTTGAGAATTGACGTCTGAATTGACGTCTAAATGAATATATAAATGGAAATACTCAAGCAAATTTCTCACTAATCTCATTAATAACTTTTGAAATACTCGCTCAAACTTTACAGAATTTACAGGGCAGTGGCCATAATACCATTCGATGGTGCCTGCAAAATCACATGGAAGACGGTTGAGAATTGACGTCTGAATTGACGTCTAAATGAATAACTTTTGAAATACTCAATCAAATTTCACATTAATCTCATTAATAACTTTCGAAGTACTTTCTCATACTTTACAAAATTTACAGGGCAGTTGCCGTAATACCATCCAATGGTGCCTGCAAAACTACATGGTGAACAGTTGAGAATTGATGTCTGCATTGACGTCTAAATGAATAACTTTTGAAATACTCAAGCAAATTTACCACTAATCTCACTAATAACTTCAGAAGCTCTCGCTCACATTTTACAGAATTTACAGGGCAGTCGCTGAAATAACATCCAATGGTGCCTGCAAAATTACATGAAAAACGATTGAGAATTGACGTCTGAATTGACGTCTAAATAAATAACTTTTGAAATACTCAATCAAATTTCATACTAATCTCACTAATAACTTTAGAAGTACTAGCTCAAACTTTACAAACTTCTCTGGGCAGTCGCCGCTATAGTTGCAGGTAGTGCCTGCAAAATTACATGAAAATCGGTTGAGAATTGACTGAGATATCAGCGAAAAACGGGTAAAAATGATGACAAAAATGCCCAGAGATCAGTGAAAACGCATTGTAGACAGTGGGTTTGTGGCCATTGTGACTGTCTTGGCATTTCTCTCATTTTTCGTTTGACGACTTTTAACGTTAGAATCAGACGTCAAAAGTCATCAAACAGTGCAAATAGGGTGTTTTACATCTCCTTCAATAAGGGGTGTTTCGGAAAAGACATCTTTTCTCGTTTATTTTCAGCTAGGTATCATATCTTGAAAAAAAAAAAAAAAAAAAAACGATATTGGGCCTATGTCGCTGTAGTGTTGATAATTACTCACTCAATCCTGGCGACCTGCCTTGTCAGTTCTAACTGCTCAGTCACACATGTACGATGGGGGGAGGGCACTTCCTCAGTGCTGTTTCAATGACGGCCCGCATTTTCAGCGCTCTGGCGACGTGGAAACAGTGTTGTTTCAGTGCATCACATTAATAACTTTTGGAATACTCGATCAAACCTCACCAAATTTTTAGGGCAGTCGCCGCAATGGCTGCGAATGGTGTGTGCAAAATTACGTGTAAAACGGTTGGGAATTGACTGAGATATCAACGAAAAACGGTCTGCCGACGTTGTCACAACGTTGGCTCAGTGCTTTGCATTAATAACTTTTGAAGTACTCAATCAAACTCCGCCAAATTTACTGGGCAGTTGCCGTAGTTCCAGCCGATGGTGCCTGCAAAATTACATGAAAAACGGTTGAGAATTGACGTCTGGATTGACGTCTAAATGAATATATATATTAAAATACTCAAGCAAATTTCACACTAATCTCATTAATAACTTTTGCAATACTCGCTCAAACTTTACAGAATTTACAGGGCAGTGGCCATAATAACATTTGTTGGTGGCTGCAAAATTACATGGAAGACGGTTGAGAATTGACGTCTGAATTGACGTCTAAATGAATAACTTTTGAAATTCTCAATCAAATTTACCATTATTCTCACTAATAACTTCAGAAGTTCTCCATCAAATTTTACAGAATTTACAGGGCAGTCGCTGAAATAACATCCAATGGTGCCTGCAAAATTACATGGAGGACGATTGAGAATTGACGTCTGAATTGACGTCTAAATGAATAAATTTTGAAATACTTAGTCAAATTTCACACTAATCTCATTAATAACTTTTGAAGTATTCTTTCAAACTTTACAGAATTTACAGGGCAGTCGCCGTAATACCATCCAATGGTGCCTGCAGAATTACATGGTAAACGGTTGAGAATTGACGTCTGAATTGACGTCTAAATAAATAACTTTTGAAATACTCAATCAAATCTACCACTAATCTCACTAATAACTTCAGAAGTTCTCCATCAAATTTTACAGAATTTACAGGGCAGTCGCTGAAATAACATCCAATGGTGCCTGCAAAATTACATGGAGGACGATTGAGAATTGACGTCTTAATTGACGTCTAAATGAATAACTTTTGAAATACTCAATCAAATATCACACTAATCTCATTAATAACTTTTGAAGTATTCTTTAAAACTTTACAGAATTTACAGGGCAGTCGCCGTAATACCATCCGATGGTGCCTGCAGAATTACATGGTAAACGGTTGAGAATTGACGTCTGAATTGACGTCTAAATGAATAAATTTTAAAATACTCAAGCAAATTTACCACTAATCTCACTAATAACTTTAGAAGTACTTGCTCAAACTTTACAAACTTCTCAGGGCAGTCGCCGCTATAGTTGCAGGTAGTGCCTGCAAAATAACATGAAAATCGGTTGAGAATTGACTGAGATATCAGCGAAAAACGGGTAAAAGTGATGACAAAAATGCCCAGAGATCAGTGAAAACGCATTGTAGACAGTGGGTTTGTGGCCATTGTGACTGTCTTAGCATTTCTCTGATTTTTCGTTTGACGACTTTTAACGTCAGAATCAGACGTCAAAAGTCATCAAACAGTGCAAATAGGGTGTTTTACATCTCTCTCAATAAGGGGTATTTCGGAAAAGACATCTTTTCTCGTTTATTTTCAGCTAGGTATCATATCTTAAAAAAAAAAAAAAAAAAAACGATATTGGGCCTATGTCGCTGTAGTGTTGATAATTACTCTCTCAATCCTGGCGAACTGCCTTGTCAGTTCTAACTGCTCAGTCACACATGTACGATGGGGGAGGGCACTTCCTCAGTGCTGTTTCAATGACGTCCCGCATTTTCAGCGCTCTGGCGACGTGGAAACAGTGTTGTTTCAGTGCATCACATTAATAACTTTTGGAATACTCGATCAAACCTCACCAAATTTTCAGGGCAGTCGCCGCATTGGCTGCGAATGGTGTGTGCAAAATTACGTGTAAAACGGTTGGGAATAGACTGAGATATCAACGAAAAACGGTCCGCCGACGCTGTCACATAGTTGGCTCAGTGCTTTGCAATAATAACTTTTGAAGTACTTAATCAAACTCCACCAAATGTACCGGGCAGTTGCCGTAGTTCCAGCCGATGGTGCCTGCAAAATTACATGAAAAACGGTTGAGAATTGACGTCTGAATTGACGTCTAAATGAATATATATATTAAAATACTCAAGCAAATTTCACACTAATCTCATTAATAACTTTTGAAATACTCTCTCAAACGTTACAGAATTTACAGGGCAGTGGCCATAATACCATTCGATGGTGCCTGCAAAATTACATGGAAGACGGTTGAGAATTGACGTCTGAATTGACGTCTAAATGAATAACTTTTGAAATACTTAAGCAAATTTACCACTAATCTCACTAATAACTTCAGAAGTACTCGCTCAACTTTTACATAATTTACAGGGCAGTCGCTGAAATAACATCCAATGGTGCCTGCAAAATTACATGGAAGACGGTTGAGAATTGACGTCTGAATTGACGTCTAAATGAATAACTTTTGAAATTCTCAATCAAATTTACCACTAATCTCACTAATAACTTCAGAAGTTCTCCATCAAATTTTACAGAATTTACAGGGCAGTCGCTGAAATAACATCCAATGGTGCCTGCAAAATTACATGGAGGACGATTGAGAATTGACGTCTGAATTGACGTCTGAATGAATAAATTTTAAAATACTCAATCAAATTTTACACTAATCTCATTAATAACTTTTGAAGTATTCTTTCAAACTTTACAGAATTTACAGGGCAGTCGCCGTAATACCATCCGATGGTGCCTGCAGAATTACATGGTAAACGGTTGAGAATTGACGTCTGAATTGACGTCTAAATGAATAACTTTTGAAATACTCAATCAAATTTACCACTAATCTCACTAATAAATTCAGAAGTTCTCAATCAAATTTTACAGAATTTACAGGGCAGTCGCTGAAATAACATCCAATGGTGCCTGCAAAATTACATGAAGGACGATTGAGAATTGACGTGGTAAACGGTTGAGAATTGACGTCTAAATTGACGTCTAAATGAATAACTTTTGAAATACTTAAGCAAATTTACCATTAATCTCACTAATAACTTCAGAAGTACTCGCTCAACTTTTACATAATTTACAGGGCAGTCGCTGAAATAACATCCAATGGTGCCTGCAAAATTACATGGAAGACGGTTGAGAATTGACGTCTGAATTGACGTCTAAATGAATAACTTTTGAAATTCTCAATCAAATTTACCACTAATCTCACTAATAACTTCAGAAGTTCTCCATCAAATTTTACAGAATTTACAGGGCAGTCGCTGAAATAACATCCAATGGTGCCTGCAAAATTACATGGAGGACGATTGAGAATTGACGTTTGAATTGACGTCTAAATGAATAAATTTTAAAATACTCAATCAAATTTCACACTAATCTCATTAATAACTTTTGAAGTATTCTTTCAAACTTTACAGAATTTACAGGGCAGTCGCCGTAATACCATCCGATGGTGCCTGCAGAATTACATGGTAAACGGTTGAGAATTGACGTCTAAATTGACGTCTAAATGAATAACTTTTGAAATACTCAAGCAAATTTACCACTAATCTCACTAATAACTTCAGAAGTACTCGCTCAAATTTTACAGAATTTACAGGGCAGTCGCTGAAATAACATCCAATGGTGCCTGCAAAATTACATGGAGGACGATTGAGAATTGACGTCTTAATTGACGTCTAAATGAATAACTTTTGAAATACTCAATCAAATTTCACACTAATCTCATTAATAACTTTTGAAGTATTCTTTCAAACTTTACAGAATTTACAGGGCAGTCGCCGTAATACTATCCGATGGTGCCTGCAGAATTACATGGTAAACGGTTGAGAATTGACGTCTGAATTGACCTCTAAATGAATAACTTTTGATATACTCTATCAAATTTACCATTTATCTCACTAATAACTTCAGAAGTTCTCGCTCAAATTTTACAAAATTTACAGGGCAGTCGCTGAAATAAAATCCAATGGTGCCTGCAAAATTACATGGAGGACGATTGAGAATTGACGCCTGAATTGACGTCTAAATGAATAACTTTTGAAATACTCAATCAAATTTCACACTAATCTCATTAATAACTTTTGAAGTATTTTTTCAAACTTTACAGAATTTACAGGGCAGTCGCCGCAATACCATCCGATGGTGCCTACAGAATTACATGCTAAACGGTTGAGAATTGACGTCTGAATTGACGTCTAAATGAATATATTTATTGAAATAATCAAGCAAATTTCACACTAATCTCATTAATAACTTTTGAAATACTCTTTCAAACTTTACAGAATTTACAGGGCAGTGGCCATAATACCATTCGATGGTGCCTGCAAAATTACATGGAAGACGGTTGAGAATTGACGTCTGAATTGACGTCTAAATGAATAACTTTTGAAATACTCAATCAAATTTACCACTAATCTCACTAATAACTTCTAAAGTACTCGCTCAAATTTTACAGAATTTACAGGGCTGTCGCTGAAATAACATCCAATGGTGCCTGCAAAATTACATAGAGGACGATTGAGAATTGACGTCTGAATTTACGTCTAAATGAATAACTTTTGAAATACTCAATCAAATTTCACACTAATCTCATTAATAACTTTTGAAGTATTCCTTCAAACTTTACAGAATTTACTGGGCAGTCGCCGTAATACCATCCGATGGTGCCTGCAGAATTACATGTGAAACGGTTGAGAATTGACGTCTGAATTGACGTCTAAATGAATAAATTTTGAAATACTCAAGCAAATTTACCACTAATCTCACTAATAACTTTAGAAGTACTCGCTCAAACTTTACAAACATCTCAGGGCAGTCGCCGCTATAGTTGCAGGTAGTGCCTGCAAAAGTACATGAAAATCGGTTGAGAATTGACTGAGATATCAGCGAAAAACGGGTAAAAATGATGACAAAAATGCCCAGAGATCAGTGAAAATGCATTGCAGACAGTGGGTTTGTGGCCATTGTGACTGTCTTGGCATTTCTTTCATTTTTCGTTTGACGACTTTTGACGTCAGAATCAGACGTCAAAATTCATCAAACAGTGGAAATAGGGTGTTTTACATCTCCCTCAATAAGGGGTATTTCGGAAAAGCAATCTTTTCTCGTTTATTTTCAGCTAGGTATCATATCTTAAAAAAAAATAATAAAAAAACGATATTGGGCCTATGTCGCTGTAGTGTTGATAATTACTCTCTCAATCCTGGCGACCTGCCTTGTCAGTTCTAACTGTTCAGTCACACATGTACGATGGGGGGAGGGCACTTCCTCAGTGCTGTTTCAATGACGGCCCGCATTTTCAGCGCTCTGGCGACGTGGAAACAGTGTTGTTCCAGTGCATCACATTAACAACTTTTGGAATACTCGATCAAAACGCATTGCAGACAGTGGGTTTGTGGCCATTGTGACTGTCTTGGCATTTCTCTCATTTTTCGTTTGACGACTTTTGACGTCAGAATCAGACGTCAAAAGTCATCTAACAGTGCAAATAGGGTGTTTTACATCTCCCTCAATAGAGGGTATTTCGGAAAAGCAATCTTTTCTCGTTTATTTTCAGCTAGGTATCATATCTTAAAAAAAAAAAATTAAAAAAAAAACGATATTGGGCCTATGTCGCTGTAGTGTTGATAATTACTCTCTCAATCCTGGCGACCTGTTTTGTCAGTTCTAACTGCTCAGTCACACCTGTACGATGGGGGGGGAGGGCACTTCCTCAGTGCTGTTTCAATGACGGCCCGCATTTTCGGCGCTCTGGCGACGAGGAAACAGTGTTGTTTCAGTGCATCACATTAATAACTTTTGGATTACTCGATCAAACCTCACCAAATTTTCAGGGCAGTCGCCGCAATGGTGTTCCAGCCGATGGTGCCTGCAAAATTACATGAAAAACGGTTGAGAATTGACGTCTGAATTGACGTCTAAATGAATATATATATTGAAATACTCAAGCAAATTTCACACTAATCTCATTAATAACTTTTGAAATACTCGCTCAAACTTTACAGAATTTACAGGGCTGTGGCCACTATACCATTCGATGGTGCCTGCAAAATTACATGGAAGACGGTTGAGAATTGACGTCTGAATTTACGTCTAAATGAATAACTTTTGAAATACTCAATCAAATTTCACACTAATCTCATTAATAACTTTTGAAGTATTCCTTCAAACTTTACAGAATTTACTGGGCAGTCGCCGTAATACCATCCGATGGTGCCTGCAGAATTACATGTGAAACGGTTGAGAATTGACGTCTGAATTGACGTCTAAATGAATAAATTTTGAAATACTCAAGCAAATTTACCACTAATCTCACTAATAACTTTAGAAGTACTCGCTCAAACTTTACAAACATCTCAGGGCAGTCGCCGCTATAGTTGCAGGTAGTGCCTGCAAAAGTACATGAAAATCGGTTGAGAATTGACTGAGATATCAGCGAAAAACGGGTAAAAATGATGACAAAAATGCCCAGAGATCAGTGAAAATGCATTGCAGACAGTGGGTTTGTGGCCATTGTGACTGTCTTGGCATTTCTTTCATTTTTCGTTTGACGACTTTTGACGTCAGAATCAGACGTCAAAATTCATCAAACAGTGGAAATAGGGTGTTTTACATCTCCCTCAATAAGGGGTATTTCGGAAAAGCAATCTTTTCTCGTTTATTTTCAGCTAGGTATCATATCTTAAAAAAAAATAATAAAAAAACGATATTGGGCCTATGTCGCTGTAGTGTTGATAATTACTCTCTCAATCCTGGCGACCTGCCTTGTCAGTTCTAACTGTTCAGTCACACATGTACGATGGGGGGAGGGCACTTCCTCAGTGCTGTTTCAATGACGGCCCGCATTTTCAGCGCTCTGGCGACGTGGAAACAGTGTTGTTCCAGTGCATCACATTAACAACTTTTGGAATACTCGATCAAAACGCATTGCAGACAGTGGGTTTGTGGCCATTGTGACTGTCTTAGCATTTCTCTCATTTTTCGTTTGACGACTTTTGACGTCAGAATCAGACGTCAAAAGTCATCTAACAGTGCAAATAGGGTGTTTTACATCTCCCTCAATAGAGGGTATTTCGGAAAAGCAATCTTTTCTCGTTTATTTTCAGCTAGGTATCATATCTTAAAAAAAAAAAATTAAAAAAAAAACGATATTGGGCCTATGTCGCTGTAGTGTTGATAATTACTCTCTCAATCCTGGCGACCTGTTTTGTCAGTTCTAACTGCTCAGTCACACCTGTACGATGGGGGGGGAGGGCACTTCCTCAGTGCTGTTTCAATGACGGCCCGCATTTTCGGCGCTCTGGCGACGAGGAAACAGTGTTGTTTCAGTGCATCACATTAATAACTTTTGGATTACTCGATCAAACCTCACCAAATTTTCAGGGCAGTCGCCGCAATGGTGTTCCAGCCGATGGTGCCTGCAAAATTACATGAAAAACGGTTGAGAATTGACGTCTGAATTGACGTCTAAATGAATATATATATTGAAATACTCAAGCAAATTTCACACTAATCTCATTAATAACTTTTGAAATACTCGCTCAAACTTTACAGAATTTACAGGGCTGTGGCCACTATACCATTCGATGGTGCCTGCAAAATTACATGGAAGACGGTTGAGAATTGACGTCTGAATTGACGTCTAAATGAATAACTTTTGAAATACTCAATCAAATTTACCACTAATCTCACTAATAACTTCAGAAGTTCTCGCTCAAATTTTACAGAATTTACAGGGCTGTCGCTGAAATAACATCCAATGGTGCCTGCAAAATTACATAGAGGACGATTGAGAATTGACGTCTGAATTTACGTCTAAATGAATAACTTTTGCAATACTCAATCAAATTTCACACTAATCTCATTAATAACTTTTGAAGTATTCTTTCAAACTCTACAGAATTTACAGGGCAGTCGCCGTAATACCATCCGATGGTGCCTGCAGAATTACATGTGAAACGGTTTAGAATTGACGTCTGAATTGACGTCTAGATGAATAAATTTTGAAATACTCAAGCAAATTTACCACTAATCTCACTAATAACTTTAGAAGTACTCGCTCAAACTTTGCAAACTTCTCAGGGCAGTCGCCGCTATAGTTGCAGGTAGTGCCTGCAAAAGTACATGAAAATCGGTTGAGAATTAACTGAGATATCAGCGAAAAACGGGTAAAAATGATGACAAAAATGCCCAGAGATCAGGTAAAATGCATTGCAGACAGTGGGTTTGTGGCCATTGTGACTGTCTTGGCATTTCTCTCATTTTTCGTTTGACGACTTTTGACGTCAGAATCAGACGTCAAAAGTCATCAAACAGTGGAAATAGGGTGTTTTACATCTCCCTCAATAAAGGGTATTTCGGAAAAGCAATCTTTTCTCGTTTATTTTCAGCTAGGTATCATATCTTGAAAAAAAATTAAAAAAAAAAAAACGATATTGGGCCTATGTCGCTGTAGTGTTGATAATTACTCTCTCAATCCTGGCGACCTGCCTTGTCAGTTCTAACTGCTCAGTCACACATGTACGATGGGGGGAGGGCACTTCCTCAGTGCTGTTTCAATGACGGCCCGCATTTTCAGCGCTCTGGCGACGTGGAAACAGTGTTGTTCCAGTGCATCACATTAACAACTTTTGGAATACTCGATCAAACCTCACCAAATTTTCAGGGCAGTCGCCGCAATGGCTGCGAATGGTGTGCGCAAAATTACATGTAAAACGGTTGGGAATTGACTGAGATATCAACGAAAACGTTCCTCCAACGTTGTCACAATGTTGGCTCAGTGCTTTGCATTAATAACTTTTGAAGTACTCAATCAAACTCCGCCAAATTTACTGGGCAGTTGCCGTAGTTCCAGCCGATGGTGCCTGCAAAATTACATGATAAACGATTGAGAATTGACGTCTGAATTGACGTCTAAATGAATATATATATTGAAATACTCAAGCAAATTTCACACTAATCTCATTAATAACTTTTGAAATACTTGCTCAAACTTTACAGAATTTACAGGGCAGTGGCCATAATACCATTCGATGGTGCCTGCAAAATTACATGGAAGACGGTTTAGAATTGACGTCTGAATTGACGTCTAAATGAATAACTTTCGAAATACTCAATCAAATTTTCCACTAATCTCACTAATAACTTCAGAAGTTCTCGCTCAAATTTTACAGAATTTACAGGGCAGCCGCTGAAATAACATCCAATGGTGCCTGCAAAATTACATGGAGGACGATTGAGAATTGACGTCTGAATTGACGTCTAAATGAATAACTTTTGAAATACTCAATCAAATTTCACACTAATCTCATTAATAACTTTTGAAGTATTCTTTCAAACTTTACAGAATTTACAGAGCAGTCGCCCTAATACCATCCGATGGTGCCTGCAGTTTTACATGGCAAACGGTTGAGAATTGACGTCTGAATTGACGTCTAAATGAATAAATTTTGATATACTCAAGCAAATTTACCACTAATCTCACTAATAACTTTAGAAGTACTTGCTCAAACTTTACAAACTCCTAACGGCAGTCGCCGCTATAGTTGCAGGTAGTGCCTGGAAAATTACATGAAAATCGGTTGAGAATTGACTGAGATATCAGCGAAATACGGGTAAAAATGATGACAAAAATGCCCAGAGATCAGTGAAAACGCATTGTAGACAGTGGGTTTGTGGCCATTGTGACTGTCTTGGCATTTCTCTCATTTTTCGTTTGACGACTTTTGACGTCAGAATCAGACGTCAAAAGTCATCAAACAGTGCAAATAGGGTGTTTTACATCTCCCTCAATAAGGGGTATTTCGGAAAAGCAATATTTTCTCGTTTATTTTCATCTAGGTATCATATCTTAAAAAGAAAAAAAAAAAACGATATTGGGCCTATGTCGCTGTAGTGTTGATAATTACTCTCTCAATCCTGGCGACCTGCCTTGTCAGTTCTAACTGCTCAGTCACACATGTACGATGGGGGGAGGGCACTTCCTCAGTGCCTTTTCAATGACGGCCCGCATTTTCAGCGCTCTGGCGACGTGGAAACAGTGTTGTTTCAGTGCATCACATTAATAACTTTTGGAATACTCGATCAAACCTCACCAAATTTTCTGGGCAGTCGCCGCAATGGCTGCGAATGGTGTGTGCAAAATTACATGTAAAACGGTTGGAAATTGACTGAAATATCAACGAAAAACGGTCCGCCGACGTTGTCACAATGTTGGCTCAGTTCTTTGCATTAATAACTTTTGAAGTACTCAATCAAACTCCGCCAAATTTACTGGGCAGTTGCTGTAGCTCCAGCCGATGGTGCCTGAAAAATTACATGACAAACGGTTGAGAATTGACGTCTGAATTGACGTCTAAATGAATATATATATTTAAATACTCGAGCAAATTTCACACTAATCTCATTAATAACTTTTGAAATACTTGCTCAAACTCTACAGAATTTTCAGGGCAGTGGCCATAATACCATTCGATGGTGCCTGCAAAATTACATGGAAGACGGTTGAGAATTGACGTCTGAATTGACGTCTAAATGAATAACTTTTGATATACTCAATCAAATTTACCACTAATCTCACTAATAACTTCAGCAGTTCTCGCTCAAATTTTACAGAATTTACAGGGCAGTCGCTGAAATAACATCCAATGGTGCCTGCAAAATTACATGGAGGACGATTAAGAATTGACGTCTGAATTGACGTCTAAATGAATAACTTTTGAAATACTCAATCAAATTTCACACTAATCTCATTAATAACTTTTGAAGTATTCTTTCAAACTTTACAGAATTTACAGGGCAGTCGCCCTAATACCATCCGATGGTGCCTGCAGAATTACATGGTAAACGGTTGAGAATTGACGTCTGAATTGACGTCTAAATGAATAAATTTTGAAATACTCAAGCAAATTTACCACTAATCTCACTAATAACTTTTGAAGTATTCTTTCAAACTTTACAGAATTTACAGGGCAGTCGCCCTAATACTATCCTATGGTGCCTGCAGTTTTACATGGTAAACGGTTGAGAATTGACGTCTGAATTGACGTCCAAATGAATAAATTTTGAAATACTCAAGCAAATTTACCACTAATCTCACTAATAACTTTTGAAGTATTCTTTCAAACTTTACAGAATTTACAGGGCAGTCGCCCTAATACTATACGATGGTGCCTGCAGTTTTACATGGTAAACGGTTGAGAATTGACGTCTGAATTGACGTCTAAATGAATAAATTTTGAAATACTCAAGCAAATTTACCACTAATCTCACTAATAACTTTAGAAGTACTCGCTCAAACTTTACAAACTTCTCACGGCAGTCGCCGCTATAGTTGCAGGTAGTGCCTGCAAAATTACATAAAAATCGGTTCAGAATTGACTGAGATATCAGCGAAAAACGGGTAAAAATGATGACAAAAATGCCCAGAGATCAGTGAAAACGCATTGTAGACAGTGGGTTTGTGGCCATTGTGACTGTCTTGGCATTTCTCTCATTTTTCGTTTGACGAGTTTTGACGTCAGAATCAGACGTCAAAAGTCATCAAACAGTGCAAATAGGGTGTTTTACATCTCCCTCAATAAGGGGTATTTCGGAAAAGCAATCTTTTCTCGTTTATTTTCAGCTAGGTATCATATCTTAAAAAAAAATTTAAAAAAAAAACGATACTGGGCCTATGTCGCTGTAGTGTTGATAATTACTCTCTCAATCCTGGCAACCTGCCTTGTCAGTTCTAGATGCTCAGTCACACATGTACGATGGGGGGAGGGCACTTCCTCAGTGCTGTTTCAATAACGGCCCGCATTTTCAGCGCTCTGGCGACGTGGAAACAGTGTTGTTTCAGTGCATCACATTAATAACTTTTGGAATACTCGATCAAACCTCACCAGATTTCCAGGGTAGTCGCCGCAATGGCTGCGAATGGTGTGTGCAAAATTACACGTAAAACGGTTGGGAATTGACTGAGATATCAACGAAAAACAGTCCGCCGACGCTGTCACAACGTTGGCTCAGTGCTTTGCAT